>APFE031441104.1:33136-113331 GCA_000404065.3 Pinus taeda
TGATCTCATGGGGCCCTTTCCTCATCCTTCCATCAACAAAGCAAGGTATGTGCTTACATTTATTGATGATTTCTCATGGTATACTTGGGTGTATCTTCTCAGGAATAAATCTGAAGTTTTTGAGCACTTTGAAGATTTCAAAGCACTAGTTGAGGCACAGTCAGAGAGAAAGATCAAAGCCCTCCGTACAGACAATGGGGGGGAATATGTTAACACAGCACTTCAGAACCTTTGCCTTCAGTCCGGAATATAGTTGCAGTACATAGTTCCATACACTCCGCAACAGAACGGAGTTGCTGAGAGAAAGAACCGATCTCTCAAAGAGATGGCTTCCTGCATGCTGCATGCTAAGTCATTGCCTCATAAGCTATGGGCCGAAGCACTTAATTGTGCTAACTACATCCAGAACAGATCTCCTCATAGGTCTATCAAGGATCAGACCCCCTTTGAGGCTTGGAGCGGCACTAAACCAGAGATCACTCACCTCCGTGTTTTCGGCTCTCGAGCATGGGCCCGGATCCCCTCTGAAAAGAGGCAAGCTCTTGATCCACAGAGCATTGAGTGCATCTTTGTTGGATACCCTGATGGTGTGAAGGGATATCGACTCCTCATTCCCTCTACGGACAAGCTCATCATTGAGCGAAGTGTCAAATTTGAGGAAAGTCTCTCGCATGCACCTCAGTCGCTGCATGCAGACACTTTTTATCTACCTCATGTCTGAGATGATGACTCAGTGCACTCAGATGTAGATACAAATCATGCAGATGCCGAGGAAGAGCATGCAGATGCAGAGACAGAGTCTTCAGATATAAATCTAGTGCATGCAAATGATGATCCACATCCAAGCCCAGATTGGGCTTCCAGCAGTGAATCATATTCCCCTGTCATAAATCAGAGAACAAGGAGCTTACGGGAGATATATGCACAAGACCAACCAGCTACTAGAAATGGTTTTGTGGGGGATAATTCTGATCTACAAAGGACTAGCTCAGAGTTTATTGAGCCTCCTCTTGTCCTCGTTGCCACTGAACCATCGCCCTCCTGGCATTGTCATTTGGTTCAGTCTTCTGATCCACAGTCTTATGCTGAGGCTGCTGGGCATCCATCTTGGGAGTTCGCCATGGAGGAGGAGTATAACTCCCTCCTTGAGAACCAGACTTGGGATCTGGTCCCCCTTCCTTCAGGAAGGAAACTTGTTCGATGCAAATGGGTCTACAGGACCAAGAGTGCTGCAGATGGGCAAATCACCAGACAGAAAGCGAGGCTAGTAGCTAAAGGCTTCCAACAAGTGCATGGCATTGATTATGACGAGACCTTTGCTCCAGTAGCAAAGATGGATTCCATACGCCTTACACTTTCCATTGCAGCTGCCCAACGGTGGGAAGTACATCAGATGGATGTGAAGAATGCATTTCTTCATGGAGACCTATCCGAGGAGATCTACATGGAGCAGCCACATGGTTTCATTCAGGATTCATCTTTGGTCTGTAGACTGAAGAAATCTCTCTACGGCCTTAAGCAGGCCCCGAGAGCTTGGTACGCAAAGATGGATTCTTTTCTCTTATCACAAAACTTTGAAAGATGTAAGTCTGATCCGAATGTTTACATGCTTAGGACACATGATTCTCTTCTTATCTTAGTTTTGTATGTAGATGATCTCCTAATCACTGGCAGCTCGGCTTCAGCCATTGCTACAGTCAAGAGGGCCTTGCATGATAGGTTCTTGATGACGGACATGGGTCCATTACACTTCTTTCTTGGTCTTGAGATTAGCCAAGATGCCGCAGGCATCAAACTCTCTCAGGCTAAGTATGCACAGGATCTCCTCGAGAGATTTCGCATGGTTGATTGCAAGCCAGCACCGACTCCTTTTCTGTCTGGGGTCCGCCTTGAGGATGGAGGTGACACTCCATTAGTTGATAGCACTCTCTACCGACAGCTAGTGGGGAGCTTATTGTACCTCACCCACTCCAGACCAGATCTCTCATATGCAATAGGGGCAGTTTCCAGATACACGCAGGAGCCGCATGAGCTACACTAGAATGCTGCCAAGCGCATCCTCCGATATGTGGAGGGCACCATCACCTTCGGGATTCACTATGTAGCAGGCACTGCATTGAATCTCCTTGCACCATCACCTTCGGGATTCACTATGCAGCAGGCACTGCATTGAATCTCCTTGGCTTCACAGATTCTGATTGGGCGGGAGACAACATTGATTGCAAGTCCACCTCCGGATATTCACTCAGTCTAGGATCTGGCCCTATCTGTTGGTCGAGCAAGAAGCAGGCTGCTCTTGCTCTCTCTTCAGCTGAGGCCGAGTACAGAGGAGTAGTCAACATCACCATTCAGGCTCTGTGGCTACAACATTTCCTCACTGAGTTGGGCATTCAGTTCCGCCAACCCATTGTCATCTGGTGTGACAACCAGAGCACTCTCAAATTTTGCGGGGATCCAGTACAGCGGCAACGGACGAAGCACATAGAGATCCATATGCACTACATCAGAGATTTAGTACATGATCGGGTCATTGATTTGCAGTTCTGTCCCTCAACCGAACAGACTGCAGACATCTTCACCAAGACATTCACTGAGCAGAAGTTTCGTTCTCTGCGTGATCGTCTTGGAGTGAAGGACATAGTTGCTTAGCAACTGTCTTTTTTTTTCTTTTGATTACATTATATTTTGAAGGGGGGTTTTTCCCACGAGGTTTTCCCTCTTTCCTCAATTTTAATACATGTTGCACTGTATTCTGGGTGACCTTTGGCCTTAGTTGTCGGGCCCCATTTTCTATTTTTCCCCATATTGGTGTTCAGGGGGGGTGTTGGAACTACTACACCTACATGCAGACTCTCAGTTAGAGCATGCAACTACATGCAACTGCATGCGGACTCTTAGTTAAAGCATGC
Source organism: Pinus taeda (assembly GCA_000404065.3). Lineage (NCBI taxonomy): Eukaryota > Viridiplantae > Streptophyta > Pinopsida > Pinales > Pinaceae > Pinus > Pinus taeda. The sequence goes on from APFE031441104.1 coordinate 36,046, forward strand.
AACTACTACACATCTACATGCGGACTCTTAGTTAGAGCATGGGATTGCATGCAAGATTCCTTTTGCATGATTTACTCCTTGATTTGCTCCTTCTTTAACTCCGCAACTGACTAGTTATCTCCGGAACTTGTTGTAGGTGTTGAGTCTTCTCATTGATCACCACTATAGTTTATTACCTTGGGATCTTCACCCACTATAGTTCATTACCTTAGGATCTTCACCCAGTAATGCTATATAATGACCATTGTAACATATTTTCTAATGAATCATTATTTTCTTCTTTCAATTTTCTTTTAATGTTTTTGCTCTACAAAGCTGTGTGTTCAACCTTTACTAGCTAGATTCATCTGTGCAGGTTTTCTAACACATTTACAATTTCTACTTTATCTATAATTTTATTTTTAAAATGCCGGCGGTTATCGATCAAAAGGTCACCTGGGTCTAGATCTTCGTCGATACAGGTTGGAACCGAGAACGGAGATGGCTCGGATTCAACCTCGAGATGGTTTACCAGCACTGTTAATGGGTGGCACAATTTCGTAATACAAGGTTTCTCTCTGGCCAAGGGCATGGGCATTGGCAGGTACATTACCAGCGAGACTTTCGCCGTGGGAGGTTATCAGTGGGCTATTTATTTCTACCCTGACGGCAAGAGTGCGCAGCACAGTTCACTATATGTTTCGGCTTTCATCGCGCTTGCCAGTGAGGGCACGAAGGTTCGTGCTGTCTTCGAATTGACGTTGGTGGATCAAAGCAAGAAGGGCGAGCACAATACGTTCCACACTCATTCGGGCCCGGGGCTGAAGAGAGGGCCTTACACTCTTAAGCATCGAGGAAGCATGTGGGGTTACGGACGGTTCCGCCAACGGGCTGCACTTGAAAAATCCAATTACCTCAAGGATGATTGCCTGATATTAAGTGGCAAAGTAGGTGTTGTGGATCCTGCCAGCGAGTACCTAGGTTCCACTCGCTAGCTGTTCCTGAATCAGAGTTAGGTTTACACATTGGTGCACTTTTAGAAGATCAAGAAACCTCAGATGCAATTTTTGATGTGGGTGGCGAGAAATTTCATGCCCATAAACTCGTTTTAGCTGCACGATCCCCTGTGTTCAGAGAAAAATTTTCGAGTCTTCAGACCAGAATAATGTAGTTATTATTAAAGGGATGGAGCCTACGGTGTTCAAGGCTATGCTGCATTATATTTATACAGACACCCTTCTAAATGAAGATGCATCCTCACCGAATTCTTCTTCTTCAACAACTGAGACATTGACAGAGCGGTTGCTTGCCGTAGCGGATGCGTATGGTTTGGGGTGATTGAGGCTACTTTGTGAATCAAAATTATGCAAAAGCATATCTGTAAGTACATTTGCCTCCACTTTTGCTTTGGCTGAGAGTTGCCATGATACTGACTTGAAACCTGCGTGTCTCAAATTTGCAGCACAAAATATTCCAGTAGTTATGCGTTCAAACGGTTTTGAGAATTTGAAGGAGAAATGCCCTTTATTTGAGGTAGAACTTTTAAAGGCAGTTGTTAGCTTTGAGGATGATTCCAGTAGCGGAGGAAGCTGTTCTAGTGTGTGGGCTCAAATTAAAGATGGGACTAAGGCCAATAACGTAGGATTGAGAGATTCTATTGGTTTCGCACCAATTATTATACAAACAAGATGCAGGGTGGTGATGTCACTTCCTTTTTGCAGAGATGTATTTTATATATAGTTTTAGTTTGTTTGGGTGAATTTATATGGTATTTGTTGCAGAGATGTATTTTATATATAGTTTTAGTTTGTTTGGGTGAATTCATATGGTATTTGGTGCAGAGATGTATTTTATATATAGTTTTAGCTTGTTTGGGTGAATTTATATGGTATTTGTTGCAGAGATGTATTTTATATGTAGTTTTAGTTTGTTAGGGTGAATTTATATGGTATTTGTGTTTTAAAGGTAATTAATGAATCTGAAATTTATATAGTTTTATTAATTAATTATAAAATCTAAAATTTATATAGTTTTATTTATTATTTCTAATGTAATATTGAGAAAACATTTGTTTCTAACTTCTTTGAAACTATATTATATCATTAAAAAATAAATTATACATATCCTATTCATATATCTATTTAAACAAAGAAGCAATTTGTATAATTTTATTTTCATATTGATAAAATTATATTGTAAAAATAAATACACAGTTAACTAAACAAATTTTGATGTATTTTACTATATAAAATAACTCAATTATTTTTTAGCAGTCTTACTAATCCTAGAATTTACTACAAAAATATATAGTTAAATAGCAACCTTAAAAGAATATATACCATTAAGCTAAGAACTCATTAAAATTAAAAACAATATCTCAAGATCTAGGATGTTAATGTTAGAAATCCAATGTCCATTACAATTTCAGCCTATTTTCATCTTATCTTAAACTTTTAGAACCATTGAATTTCCTTTTCCAACAAAATAGAACCAAACTAACACTTTGATTTCTACTTACATATAATTATTTATTTATAAACTGAAACATATCTATGAAACATACCTTTTAATCAGTAAGGTTTTGTTTTAAAAGTAGTGCAAATCAAAGTTTCCGTACACTATAGCACTTAGAGAATGCAATCCTTTTCACATAGTACCTAAATTCATTCTGCTATTAAAGTTCTAATCCGAGGTTTATTAAAATAAGGTGAATGTGTTATTGATAAAAAATATATATATTTAAGCAAAAAGTAGTAATGTTATAGTAACCTTTTATTTAGATTAGACAGATTGTTGCATATTTTTGCAGAACTTTGTGTAAATAGGAAAATATGGATATTATTTTACTCGGAGGGATGGAGCTATGAAAAAATATTTAACTAGTAAATAATTTTTTTAGTGATGTAATGCTTTAAAAAGAAACATACATTAAGAACAATGAAATTAGAATGCAAGAAAGGTTGTTTAGAGGACTTTATTTCAGAAATAATGTTTTTGAGTTTTAACTTAAATATGTTATGGAGAGATTGATCATACAAGGAAGGTTGTTTAGAAGACTTGATTTCAGCAATAATGTATTTTAGTTTCAACTTAAATATGTCATGGAGAGTTTTTCCAAAGCATTAAAGGTGAAGAGGTAACTTTAGACCAATGCATGGTAATAAAAGAGTAATACAAACTAAACAACTCGACTTAATTAAATAATTAATAACTTTTCAAAAATATTTTGGTTTAGAATAACTTGGGAAATTTAAGTGCTTATAACAAACCTTAAAAAATAGGAAACTTCAAGATATTCTTAGAGGTGTAAAAGCCATCATATATAAGGTATGTGTTATCACTTCTTAATTCTTGAAGAGGAAGCCTTAGACAGGAAAGGTGTTGGCATTATGACACAGGTTTGGCTCTATGAAATAGGTGTTGTCCTTGATCGCAGATCACAGTTTAGGCTCTCAGAATGAAAGAAAATGAGGTATATGCAGGTTACTGGTAACAAAGTCGAGTATACATGGGGTTTACCGATCAAAAGGCGTGTATATGTATGCACACACTTTCATGCAAGGAAAACTGAGTACATGTGGGAAATCTTATGTTTGGTCCATGGTATTTAGTCCGACATATTTGAACCTATGGTTTTGGTCCTTGGTATTGCATGCAAAGTGTTGAACCCAAGTAATGGGTCCCTAGTATTGGATCTCTATGGTTTTGGACCATGGTTTGAGAAAGGCCTAATACTATAAAAGGGGAAGGAGATCATTTGACAAGGGTATTGACTTAAGCAATTGAATATCTTATGAAGAGTAAGATCTAGAATACTGGTCATTAGGTTATGGTGCATAACTATATCTGAATCAAGGGGAAGAAGATCATTTGACAAGGCTATTGACTTAAGCAATTGAATATCTTATGAAGAGTAAGATCTAGAATACTGGTCATTAGGTTATGGTGCATAACTAGATCTGAAGGAGGAACCTCAGAGCAAGGAGAAGGATAAGTTATATTGATGGGTCAAGATATTAAGGCTTGAAGAGAAGTATATTGGTCTAATTTTCATCTATTATATTTGGCGCATGACTTGATCTATAAATATGATAATTTGGGTATAACTGATGTCTAAATTAGTGAAAAGGTAAATTATCTTTTATAGATCTGTACGCAGGTTCGACATAGAAGAGGCACATATACACGTTGGTTCACTAACTTAAAATAGCGTATATGCTGGTTGGCCTTGATGCAGAAGCGTATGCAACCAAGTTCTACATATTGAAGTAGTGTACAATATGTTTTAGCTACTTCTGTTTATTGTTGTAGTGTTCTGGGTTCAGAATTGGTGTCTGGTTACTGTTACTGTTTTTCTGGTTACAACATTCTGAGAAGTGATTGGTTGATTCAATATTGGTTTGTACAAAGGAGATTGGTTCATGAAGATATACTTGATGTTTGATTGATGTTACTCATGGATCCAGTCTAAAAATTTATGAAACGTGGTCCCTGGAAGAAAAGAGAAGGTTGTAGCCTTCTATAGTTTAGCACCTACATACTAGTACCTCAGCTAGTACAAGAGCTAAGGGGGTTGTAGCTCCATTCCAGGAGAAGCTGGAGAACGAGAGAAGGTTGTAGCCTTCTGTACGTAGTAGCCTGTCTACTGGTATAAGACTGCACCAGTACAGAAACATTGTAAAAAGAAGTTTCTAATTAAAAGAAGATAGAGACGAATTGCAGCACGTGGTTTTCACCTACATTGGGTTTCCACCTTACATCTCGGTGTCCATGTGTATCGCTTATGTGTTTTGATTTGTTGTGCTTTACTGCTCCTATTTACTTGTAATAATGTTCTGATGCACTCATTAAGAAGCAACTAACTGAATTATAAGTCTACTGGATATACGCTTATTGCATGACACCCAGTTGCATCTACACGTGGTTTTCCTTTACTAAAGTAGCATATATGAATCTGAATATGAAATGAAAAATATTTATTGACTTGATAATACTAATTCACACCCCCCCCCCTTCTCAGTATTATTTCCAACAAAAGGTACGCAATCCTTATGGTGTTTTTGTCAAATTTCTTTATAGAGAGGTGAGCAAAGGAGCAGTGGAAATGATAGCATCTAAAGAATCTAGTTGAGGATGAATTTTAGATATTACAATGGAGGAAAAACACTAAAATGTTCAGCAAGCCATAACATAGCACTTAAAAGTGAATTTTGAAATATTTTTTTCTTAACAAAACATTGAAGACATAGGATTTAAGAACAGAAATAACATAATATAATGAAACAAAAACATGATATAAACATCACCATAAGAGATTGCCACATAAATACTTGAAAAATTAGAGTTCATCCTTCACCATTCAACGAAATGTTTTTAATGAAAATGTACAATGCTCAATGTCTTCTCTCTCAAATAGTGAACTAAGGAAATTCATGCAATATATACAATTATTTCCTACCTTTACTAAGGAAGTAGAAATCCATCTTTTTCCACAAGATAGGAAGATGCTTCAATGCTCTAGGAATAAAATATTTGGAAAATTGTCCCATATCCTACTATCTAGTGTTTTTTTTTACTAACCAAAAATATGCTAACTAAATATAAAATAATCCTATTTGGTAGAAAATATTCAAACTTCATCATCTAAATTAATTTGGAGTCAATTATGCCAAGTTTAACTTCTAAGAAGTCAAATTCCAAAAAATTCTATAACTGATATACATTGGCCAAATTGTGAAAATTGAGTCTCAAAGTAACACTTCTAATTCCCAAATTGTAACATTTGTGTAAAAACCAAGAGATGTTTTTGTATATTATCTCTTTATGAGAGAAACCACCCTCACTTTTCTACAATTTTTATCAGTCTCACAATCCACAAACAAAAATCATGACTAAAATAGACAATGAAGAAATGTAAAAAATAGGTGGTAAAAATTCATTTGTATCTTCCAATATATGACACCTATTACAAATTTTAAGGAGTTTCTATTAAATATCTTGCTTTGGATAAAAATCAATTTTTTTTGAATAATCATCTAGATTTAGTGAGAAAAGGGTTTTGAAGTTAGCTTCTTAGACACAACAAATCCCCTGCAGCCAAAACACAACAAATTCATGCTTTGCATAATTATGACCATCTCCTGTAATTATAAATGTTTCAAACAGGTGGAAGGCAATCCATGAATCATCAAATACCTATTAGCAAAGCACAACAAGGAAGTGCAACAAGAAGGATTGATTTAACCAAGAGTTGAAATCTCCCATTGAGACAAACCAAGTGTTGAACTCTCTCATTGAGACAAATAGTTGGTAGATGATGTTTAAAACCTCTTGAACACTCTTTGAAACTCGACTTATGAAAAGAACTACAAAATCATTCATTTTATTCATATCTTATATTCTTTGAACATTTTGTTGTTCCTCCCTTGGTATAACCCTTTTAGATTCACTCAACATACAATTATTTTACCTAAGAAAGGTAAAATCAAACCATGCAAACCTATCGCAATCAAAGAGACAACATAGAGTAGCCATTGAAAGAGGGATCACCCATGTAGCCATCAAACAATTCAAAAAATTGATGGGAATATGTATAGAACACATGATTCTGAAAATAAAAATAAAAATTAAAGGATAATGTACAAAGTGATATAGACACAATAGTTATAATTAAAGAGCCAACAAGAAGCAAGAATACACATACAAATCTCCCACCCCACACTTCATTAATTTAACCATAAATTGATGGAAGTTGTATAGTACCCATGATTAGAGAAACCAAACAATAGTTTTGAGCATCAACATGCATAGTGGCCTACAATCTAGAAATTATAACTACAAACATTTTGAACCACTAAATGTATTAGGTTGCACACTTTTGGGTTGATTTTGCCTAATAGGGTAGAACAAGACTTCAACATTGTTCTTAATATTGATGTGTTCTCAAAATTCACTAAAAATAACACTGTTGGAGATATGAAGCACTTGAGGGAAGAAGTCATGTAAATATAGTAATTATATTATGAGGATATTTTTTAAAATTTCAAAGCTTTGGCATCACATTATATTTACAACAACCATTACATACTAGAGATGCAATAATTCCAAAAAAATAAATCCTAAGAAACTTCTTGCATAATCAAATGTAAATATCTACATTTAAGAATACTAAAAAAGAAAAATTATATCTTTATAATCAAAACCTTAGTGTGTATACAACCCCTAGCTCCCCTTAGCCCCCCTCTTTCATAATTGCTTGGGACAAGATTTTGGAGAAGACACCCTTTGAAAATGGGTACTAGAATGACTTTGAGAGAGTAAACAAGGCACCCACTTAAAAGGTTCTCAATGTTAAATAACCTAAGAGAAAGTTGCCAACAAAATCATAGTGGCAAGTAATAAAAGTCAACATTATAATAGCTACCACCTATTTACAATTTCTTTGTTTGGTCTTTGATTAATGTTATATACATGAGTTTGTACAACTTGTTCTGGTAATTTCAGTGGAAATATGGTTCAAGTGAAAAATAATTTAATGTGAAATTTAAATATAGAGTAGGAGTTATATCTATACAATTGTTTAAATTTAGGTTGAAAATGATGTTTTAAATTAAATCTCTAAGTACTAAGAAATATGAATTACATTTATTTATCTTTCGACAACTATTTAAAATAAAGGTGACACGATCCAAAAGAGAGCTCATGTGTAGCTATGATGCATGAATTGCTATATATTATTTTATAGTGACGAGAAATCTCACGAAATGTAGAATTGAGACTTTTGTGATTTGTCATAGTTATAAGGAGAGCTTCAGCGTAAATCACATAAGAAAGATTTTTGCCGACGCGTTTCGAACCAACCAATGTGGTTCATCGTCAGGACGAGAAATCTCACGAAATATTTAAATGGATTCTTTCATCACTATGATAAATCTTTTTTGCTATTACGAGTGCAGAATAATTGTTCGAAAAAATTGTAAAGAAATAAAGGCATTTATCTATGAACCAAGAATATTATGAAAACAATTATTTTCCTATTACCAATACAATGAACATCATTCTTATTTTTAATAGGTATATTGTATCTAGGATATACTCTACCTATGTTAAATATTGATGGAACATCTCTTTCTTACTAGTTGTTGTAATAATAACGATTCTTTGTGAAATATTTTTTTTAATTGATTAGAAATAGGAGTTAATATTAAATTGGTGCAAATGTATTAATGTTGAGGATGAATATTTGTAAATATGATAACAATTATGATGATTGAAGATTTGGATCTAGGCACATCGAAATTGGCATACTCCCTCAAGCCAATATACAAGCCAATATCAAAGTTATGATAGGAAAACAATATGATGGTATGTCAATTAGGCAGTGAAGACATGGAAGGAAACACAAATAATAGGGAGGTTTTAGGAGGTTTATCTAAAAGTGGTCATGCATCTAGTCATAATCATTGGTTTAGCCATAATCATTGGTTTATGTTGTTGTATGGAAATTCAAGTTATTATTATTTATTTATAAATAGAAATAAGTTTTTTTTGTTGATGGGATGTTTTTTTGGTACTAGATCTAAAATGTAGTTAATGAATTGAATGTTTTTTTAATTGTTGCATTTGGTTTAAAATAGACATTCGTGAGTGAGATGGAATTTTCCTGAAAATTAAAAGTGGAAATTGTTGATTTAATATGGTTTTCCGTATAGGTAAATTGATTGTCAATTGAAATATTTTTTGTGCAATGTGTGATAATTCAGTTTAAGTTCAAAAGATGCATGTAGCCATATTATTTTACAAGCATTGGATTAGATGGATGTGAAATTATTTTTGTTTGTTGGAAATAAAGGATTTTAGCATTCATTAGATCATGGTAAGAAATAATATTCTCAAAATGCAATGAGAAATTATGTGTGTTCTACAAGCATATTGTCAAACAATGTTTTGTTTGTATTCAATATAAACTATATTCAAGTTTATAAGAAGCATTTTTCTTATGTATTTGAATCTCAAAAGAAAGTTTGTTAGTGATTCAAATCTTTTAACTTCAATGATGCATTTATAATTGCATATAAAAGAGCATATCAATAAAATAACATAACACATGAAAAATAAGTGGAAATCATAAAGAACCCATGAGATCAAAGGCACACAAATAATTTGATTACGGATTTCACCCAATGTGGGCTACCTTTCCGAGTCCTCCTCAAAGTGAGGAGGTCTTTTTTCATTAAGTGGTATCAATGGAATAACTTACAATCAACTTTACAAAAATGACCCTTATACCTCCAATTAGAATGATGCCCTAAAAAGGGAGACATCATGTGTAGAAAGAGACTCCACTGTAGTATTCCTCGAGTGAAAACATGAAAAACATGACAATAAACTTGTCAAATTCTAACATTGGCACCTTTGTCCCTCTAAGCAATCTTTTCAACATCTAAATAGATCACTAACTCATGGTTCCACTACCTCTCGCCGATAAGGGTTCCATGCTCAGACCATACATGCTCCTCCACTAGTGTGCAGTGAAGTAGGAAAATCATGTATAAATAGATTTGATGGATGGAGCCACCAAAGAATGATCCATGGACCATTTCTGGCAAAGTCATTCAGGCCGAAAGCAGACAAGGTTAAAATGCCTGCTCCTCCTCATATGACATATTATTGTTTTCATAGATAAGTTATAAGGTTGGTGACATGTAATATTTGGCAGTGTGGTTTCATAAAATATAACAATATTTTATTTTTGTCCGCATTTCATTATAATTTGGGGTCTCTTGTTGGGGGTTGGGCCACATGGGACGATCAAGTTTGAACCTCGTTGTCCTCTCGCCATGTGTCTGCATTATATTACATATGGGTGAGGCAGTTTCACCACTCCTCTCATGACCGTAATTTAATTGAAGCATATATTCACCATAAACATATAAATTTCCTAGGGTCATTGGGGGTGGCAAGGTTGCCTACGTGCCACATCAAAAATATTATTATTTTTACTTTTTTGCACCATATAGTTGAAATTTTTGGGCTGGAAATTAAGGGTTACTACACAAATTAAGGAGGTGAAAAATTCACCTTTTCCGACTCTCATTTTCCATGCACCAATACTCTTCCAAATTTTTGCCTTGTTAGTGACTCCCACTTGGCCAAGTTTGACCAAAACTTTGATGAGCTAAAACTATGTCATACAAAATCAGATTGAAGTGTCAGTTGCATTCTTGGAATGAAGGAGAGGAGCACTACGATATGGTACTAGTTAAACATCCATCTCATTACTTTTATATTTGAGCTATTTTCAAGGCCATTTCTATTTTGAGATCCACTTGGATCTTTCCTTCCCACTAATGAGCTTTTATCTGCCAAAAACTTTATTAGTCAATTGGCAAGTGAGGGAGTTTCTCCTTCACTTTATTCATCTCTATCCATCAAGCCTTACTTGGATGCATTGCTTTTAAACCAATACGAAGGTAATCCACATCTCCCCATCTTGAATTCATGGTCTTCATATCGAGAATGATTTCCTCTAGAATCTTGTCCAAGTATTCAGGTGCAAAATCATCCACTCTAGGAACTTGTCCAACCTCCTCCGTGGCAATTATCAATGGATGATCATAAAGATTAAAGTTATCAATGTTCACCACTTAGTACATCTCCATGTATGCTCGAAAATCGAGATGAAAATCGTTATCTACATTCTTCTCTAATATGGTGAATGGGCCTTATCAAATTTGTCTCAACTCCTTTCCTTCCCATTTCATCTTGAGTTTGTTGATGTTGAACCAGACTTTGTCTCCAGCATGGAATTGGTGATCGACTAGGTGTTTTTCATGTCAGTCTTTGTATTGAGCTTGACTTCTCTCCAACCTCTCTAACGCTGTCGGGTGAACCATTTGAATTCATTGAATGAACTTCCATGCTTTGTCTCGGTCATCTTTACTAATGGAATCCTAGTCTCTCCCAAATACCATATCTAAGGGATCCTTTCGAAAATAGGCAAAGCATGTCTCGAACGGTGACCGCTCATTAGATGAATGCACTGCCCAGTTGTATGAATGATGTATATAATGAATTTTCTCATCTCACAACTTGGGATGCTTACCACAAAAGCCTTGTAGTAAGTGTATCAATGTATAGTTGAAAACCTATTTTTCTATGTCGGCTTGTAGATGAAATTTCATGCACTTATTCAACTTGGTGTCCATATTTATCCACTAATTTGTCCCAAACTCTCGAGGAAAACGAGAGTCTCGATCAGACATAATGGACATGGATAGCCCATTGTTGACACATACAAATTCGAAGAAGAGATGAGTAGTCTTCTCTGTAGTGACCTAGTTTTTAGAAGGCATTAATTCAAACCTTTTTCTAAATTGATCCACCACGACATACAGATATTCATGACCTCTCTTAGGAAAAGGAAAAGAGCCTACAAAATCCATTGACAAACTTTCCAATGGATGAATCAGAACATGGAGTGGCGTGTAGAGATTAAATTTTCTATTAGAAGACTTGCTAATTGAAAACAACAGACATCCCTTTACATATCTAGTCATAGCATTTTTCGTGTGAGGCCAATAACACAACCCCTGCAAATGACACAAAGTTTTCCATACATAAAAATGACCTAACACAAGGGAGGTATGTGCCTTCAAGATTACATGTATTCATTCATTGTTGGTGATACAAGGTTTTCCAAGGTGATAAAATAACTTTCCCTACAAATGGTAATTGTCCACCTGCGATCCAGGAGTTAGATTTGCATAAATATCCTTAAAATAATGATCAAAAGCATATTTATCAACATAACTTTGAAAATATAAAGAGGCATTTTGTAAAAATACAGATGCAAAAATAGGAGGGTGAGAGACATATCTTCCACTTTGTTGATGGTGCATTTCTTGTATTTTATTACCAAGTGAAATTACTAAAGGAATCCCATCCATCTGAAATGACAAAATTGTTCAATCTTTGTCTAAAAATGGAGATACTACAAGGGTTGATGATCTATGTTAGTGATGGTTTCCTTGTCAATCAAATAGTGCTTCCACTTGTTCACGCTTTGAACCAAGGAAAATCTCTCTGAATTGTAACATACAGGTTTCCTTTGTTGCATCAATACGTCTAACATGGTGTATCCATTTGCATCTGTCTCGATCTCAAAATGTTGCTGGAGGCAATGAAAGTAGAAAAGGGTGCAATGTTGATCTTCTCTTTCCATGCATGATAGGATTTCTATTGCTTTCCTCCCTAGTGAAAGGTTTTCATGACACTCATCAATGCATGTAAGGGGGGTGCAATGATAGAGAAGATTGAAATGAAACTTCTCCAGTATTTTATTCCAGCAAAAAGACTATGAGCCTCTTTAACATTGGTGGATTCATGCCACTTCCCAATCAGATAAATTTTACAAGGAACTCTTTTCAATTGTCCACCTCCGACAATGTGACCTATGTAAACTTAAGAGGTCTTACCTAATTCACACTTCGACATTTTGACATATAATTTTTCTTTTTACAAGACATCCATCACTTTTTTAAGATGACAAAAATGGTCATCCAATGTCCTATTTTAAATAAGATTCTCATCAACATACACAGGAACACAATAATCAAGAAAAGGCTTGAAAATATCATTCGTCATCCTCATGAATGTGGTCAGAGCATTACATAGTCTAAATGGAATCACCAACCATTCAAACAACCCATATTTAATCTTGAATGTAGGTTTCCTTTAATATTCTTCTGCAAACACGATATGATGGTAAGAACTGACATTTCCCAATTGATCTAACAAATCATCAATGTCACAAAGAGGGTACTGATTCTTCACTGTTATTTTGTTCACTTTCATTTAGTCTATGCACATCATCCATGTTCCATTCTTCTTCAACACCAACATGATTGGTTACCCGCATTGAGAAGCACTTGGTCTTATGACCCTTTGGTTCAAGAATTCTAGTACCTTCTTCTTTATCTCCTCCATATTCATATATGATAACATTTACATACCAATGTTGGGTAAAGAAGCATCCTACTGCAAGTGAATCTCATGTTGGATCTTACGCTTCAAGGGAAACCCACTTGGTTCCTAAAAAAGACCATCATAGTTAGAAATAGTTTCATATGGTTCATTTTTATGAGTGGAAGCATAAGATTTAAAATCTTTAGATTTCTTGACATCTTTTTCTCTCACAACCATGAGAATGCAGCCTCTGCTGGAATTAATCAATCTCTACATTTAACCTACACTTACAAGACTAACACTAATTTTGGTGTGATGATCTCTAACAATGTATCCCACAACTAATTTTGGCGTGATGATCTCTAACAATGTATTCCACCTCATCTTTCACAAGATGATAATTATTTTCATGGAAAAACAAAATTGCTTTCCTTTCATACAAATAAGGACATCGTAATACAATACCGCAAATATCCAAGGGTACAACATCAACATCAACCTCATTTACTAGTTTGGATGCAATAACAAATCTAGCTCTCCACAGCCTCATTACATGTAAGTTTTCTTCACCACACAAACAATCCCTATTTCATCTTGAATGTAGTCTTCCATTAATCATGTTCTGCAATCTTGACCTCATGGTAAGCACTCCGCAAGTCCAATTTTGTGAATCATATAACATTTTTCAATTGATTCAACAAATCATCAATGTGAGGGAGAGGGTACCAATTCTTCAGTGTTATTTTGTTGAGTGCCATTTAGTCTATGCACATCATCCATGTCCCATCCTTCATCGACACCAACACGATAGGTGACCCACATGGAGAAGAACTTGGTCTTATGAATCCTTGGTTCAACAATTGTTGTACCTTCTTCTTTATCTCCTCCATCTTGATAGATGACAACATGTACATACTAATGTTGGGTAAAGGAGCATCCGGTTGCAAGTAAATCTCATGTTGGATCTTACTCTTTGAAGGAAATCCACTTGGTTCCTGAAAAAGCCAATGATAGTTAGGAATAATTTCATACGATTCAATTTTATTAGTGGGATCAAAACCTTCGAAAGCTTAAAATGTCTCTACAACATTTTCTCTCACAACCATGAGCATGCAGCCTCTATTGGAATTAATCAATATCTACATCTCACATGCACTTACAAGAATAACACTTATTTTGGCGAAATGAGCTCTAAAAATGTATTCTACCTCATCTTTCGTAAGATGATACCCTTTTTCATGGTGAAACAAAAAAAAAATGAGTAATACAAATAACGACTCCCTAATACAATACCACAAATATCCAAGGGAATAACATCAAGATCAACCTCATCTACTAGTTTGGATGCGATAAGAAATCTAGCTCTACACTGCTTGGTTACTTTGAATTTTTATTTATCACACAACCAACCAAGTGGGATTTGGTACAAAAATATGGAGTCAATTATGCCAAGTCGAAGGTCTACCATGTCAAATTTAAAAAAATTCTAGAACCGTGTCAACAAATCTCACTTGGAAAAATTGAGAAAAATGAGTCTCAAAGTAACTCTTCTAATTCCAAAACTGTAACATTTGTGATAAAAAGAAGAGATGTTTTTGTATATTATCTTGTTATTGAGAAAAATTAGTCTTAATTTTCTATAATTTTTCTCTATCTCGGAATCCACAAACAAAAATCATTACTAAAATAGGAAATGATGAAATATAAAAAATACGTTGTAAAGATTCATTTGTAGCTTCCAACATATGACACCAATTACAAATTTAAAGGAGGTTTTTGTTAATTAGCTTGTTTTCGACAAAAACATTTTCCTTTTTTCAATATTCATCTCCATTTTGTCATAAACCAGTTTTGAAGTTAACTTCTTAAACAGTAAAAAACACAACGAATCTCCTGTAGCTAAAACACAACAAGTTCATCCTTTGAATACTTATGACCATCTCATGTACTTTTGAACATTTCAAACATGTAGAAGACAACCCACGAATTATCAAATACCTATTCGAAAAGCACAACAAGAAGCATGGATTTGAACAAGTGTAGAAATATCTGATTAAGACAAACAATTGGTAGATGATGCTTAAAACCTCATGAACTTTCTTTGAAACTCCAATTCTAAAAATAGCTGCAGAATCGTTGATTTTCCTCATATCTCATTTTCTTTGAGAGTAACACAGTAGAAAAGCACATTAGTGAAGGTATAGATGCCAAAATGACTAGATGAGCACCCTATTGAACATTTTGAGATGAACTTAGAGGTATTAAATACAAAACGAACAAGAAAAACAAAATTCTACAACATGCAGGTCATCAAGGTGCAAGAAACCATAGAAACCATGAAAACACAGTAAGGAAGCACAAGGCAAGGAAGAAACGCAATAGGTTTTTACACCTTTGTATGCAAAAATGATTTGACAAGGTTTGTCGTAGCTATAAATTGTCCAAATTAAATGACCAAGCTTGAAATTTACTACTATAACATAGGACTCTAGCACTATGAATCCCTACTAAGCTAGCTAGTCTCCTAAAATCTAATCCAATATTTCATACAACATGAATGGTTGCAAAAGAATAGCCACATAAAATGGCTTACCCAATTCATGTAAAATCGTCTCTTGAAGATATCACCTATAAAGCTATTGCCTAGAGCTACAAAAACATTTTTAAGGGAGATACAAGAGTACAATAATAGTTCCAAATATTTCATTTTCATATTATTTTGGTGAAAATGAATATACTTTAATTACTAATAACCAGATCCATGAATACACACAACCCTACAATTGTACCAATATTCCCTTCCCACACCCTCCTGCTCTAGATCACATGGTGCTACAAAACCATTTAAATATGGGAAATTTCTATGAGATTGCATAGCCAACATTACCGTGTGTATCCTGATATGCTCTTAAATAACTTCTTGCACTAACTCCAATAGAAGGAGGTCCATAACCATTGCTTTCTTGCATATATTGGTTTTCAATTTTGTTTCCATATCCAACATCATTGTTTTGATATCCATAGATAGAAGCAACTTCAGAAAGCTATCTTGAAGGATCTAGATAACCCCAAGAACTTGCTCGTACTATTGCATATCCTAATGCTCCAGAAAACATTACATAGTGAGTTACGGAAATAAGAGCATTTCAATATGGAGTAGGTATAGGAGTAACAACATAACAAACAATTCGAATACCCTATGTAGTTCTCTAAGTGGGTACTATACCACCAACAAAATTATTCTTTGTCGTAGGTCATGTGATATAGTGTCTCTTTGAACATTTTGTAGTTTGTTCCTTGGTACAACCGTTTTAGCTTCAAACTAAATACAACTATATTAATTAAGAAAGGTAAAAAATAACCATGCAAATCCATTGCAATCATAGAGGTAACAAAAGGTAGCCATTGAAAGAGAGAGCACCCATGTAGCCCTTCAAGAACTCAAAAAAATTGTGGGAATATGTATATAACATATGATTTTGAAAAAAAATAAAGCTTAAATTATAATGTAAAAATTGATATAGACACAATAGTTAATATTAAAGAGCCAACAAGAAGCAAGAATTCACAAAGGAGTCACCCACCCCACTCTTCATTAATTGAATCAATAATTTATGGAAGTTGTATATTATACATGATTAGAGAAACAAAACAACATTTTTGAGCATCAAGATGCATAGTGACATATAGTATATAAACTATAACTACAAACATTTTGAACCACTAAATGTTTTAGGTTGCACACTTTTGTGTTGCTTCTACCTAATAGGGTAGAAGTAGACTTGAACATTGTTATTACTATTGATGTTTTCTGAAAACTCACTAGAAATAACAATATTGGAGATATGAAGCACTTGAAGCAAGAAATCATGCAAATATAGTAATTATATTATGAGGACAACAATATTTTTGCAAATTTCAGAGCTTTGGCATCCCATGATATTTACGAAACACATCACATCTAAGAGAGTCAATAATTCAAAAAGATAATATCCTAAGAAACTACTTCCATAATGAAATGTAAACATCTACATTTAAGGATATTCAATAAAATGATATGTTCAAAAATTTTGGTATACAAAAAATTGGTTGTCAAAACCTTAGTGTGTATACAAGGGCTACTTCCACTTACCTCTCCTCCTCTTTCATAATTGTTTGGGACAAGGTCCTTGAGAAGACATCGCGTGACGATCAGTACTGGAATCTAGAATTTGAGGGAGTAAACAATCTACATTGAAATAAATAGCCACAAACTTACAAAGTTCTCAATGTTGAATAACCTACAAGAAAGTTCCTAACAAAATCATATATTCCTTAATATGAAGTTTTTAGTGGCAAGTAATAAAGCTCAACATTATAATCACTACCCACCTATTTAGATTTTCTTTGTTTGGCCTTTGATTAATGTTATATACATGAGTTTGTACAACTTGTTCTTACAATTTCATTGGAATTATGGGTTAAGTGTACAATAATTTAATGTGACATTTAAATATATATTGAGAGTCATATCTAGACAATTGTTTAAATTTATGCTAAAAAAATGATATTTTCAATTAATTATATAACTACTAAGAAATATGAATTACATTTATCTTTGGAGAACTATTTAGAATGAAGGTGACATGACAACAAAGAGAGCTCATGTCTAGCTATAATGCATGTATTTCTATATATGATTTTCTAGTGACTAGAAATATCACATAATATTTAAATGGATTTTCTCATAACTGTATGATAAATCGTTTTTGTGATTACTAGTGCAGGTAATTGTTCAAAAAAATTGTAAATAAATAAAGGCATATACATATGAACCAAGAACATTATGAAAACAATTTTCTTCCTATTACAAATACAATGAACATTATTCTTATTTTTAATAGTTATATTGTATCTAGGATATAGTCTACCTATGTTCAATAGTAATGAGATCAATATTGGTGGAACATATGTTTCTTACTATTTATTGTAATAATAGATATACCTTGGAAATTAATTTTGTTAACTGACTCGAAATAGGAGCTAATACTAAATTGATGCAAATGCATCAATGTCTAGGATGAATATTTGAAAATATGATAAAAATTGTGATTATTGAACATTTGGATCGAGGCAGACTAAAATTGGCATACTCGCTCAAGTGAATAAAAAAATTATGATAAGGAAACAAATATCATGGTATGTCCGATAGCCATCGAAGACATGGAAATAAACTCTAATAATAGAGATATTTTTCCAAAAGTGTTCCTGCATGGAGCCATAATCATTCATTGGTGTTGTTGTATGGAAATTGAAGTCATTATTCTTTATAAATAGCAATAATGCTTTTGTTGATGACTATTCTATAACATGTCTGAGTTGAACTCACCACTAACTACAATTGGATATTTTCTTGGTACATGATCTCAAATGTAGTCAATGAATTTAATGTTTTCTTTAATTGTTATATTTGGTTTACAATAGACATTTGTGGGTCTTATGGCATTTTCTTGAAAATAAAAAGTGGAATTTGTTGACTTAATATGGTTTTCTATATAGGTAAATTGATTGTCAATTGCAATATTTTTTGTGGAGTATGTGAGAATTCCATTTAAATGCAATAGATGCATGTATTCATATCATGTTATAGGAATTGGATTCGATGGATGTGATTTTTATTTTGTTTCTTGGAAATAAAGAATTTTAGCATGCATTAAATCATGGTAAGCAATAATATATTCAAAATGCAATGAGAAGTTATGTGTGTTCTACAAGCATATTGTCAAACAATGTTTTGCTTGTGTTGAACATAAACTATGTTCAAGTTTATAAGAAACATATGTCTTAGGTATTTGAAGCTCAAAAGCAATATTGTTAGTGATCTAGATCTTTCAACTTCAATGATGCATACATAAATGCATATAAAAGAGCATATTAACCGAATAACTTAACACACGAAAAATAAGCAGAAATCATAAAGAAACCATGAAATTAAAGACACACAAACAATTTGATTATGGAGTTCACCCAGTGTGGGCTACGTCTTCGGCGCTACTCAAAGTTGGAAGTCCTTCTTTCGTTAAGAGGTAGCAATGAATTGAGTTACAATCATCATTATGAAAATGAACATTATACCTCCAATTCGGATGATAGCCTAAAAAGGGAGACCTCATCTAGAGAAACAAACTACACGGTTGGATGGTTGGTGTGAAAACATGAAGAAATGATGATAAACTTGTCAAATTTTAACACTCACACTTTTGGCCCTCTAAGGGATTTTTTCACATAGGTTACTATCATCATGGGGAACCTATCTTGATTGTTGTACATCGAAACCAAACCCTATTATTTTGAAAAATGTACAAAATATTTTTTGAAAAAAAAAACTCCCATACAAATTTGATTTTTACAATCTAGGACCCTTTCCGCTTACAATCTCTAATCACATTTGGTCACATGTCATTAGAAAACCACCCCCATTTTTCACGCCTATCAAAAATCACTTACACCCATTCTGGAAAATCCTACTGACTCCAAGATTATCAGAAAGCATGTTCTAACCCAAGCTTAGACCTCATAAGAGCTATTTGTATCCTCCAATATCAATATTATTCATTTTCACAACTATCTAACCTAAGTTATTACAACATGTTCTTATATATTTCCAAAATAAGCACATCGAGTGGATGACATCCCTTTCCTGCCGACTTCAACAAATGTATTCCAAGAAATAGGTAGTACCTTGGAGACTCCCTCCATTAATATGGATATCCTCACGTGGCACATTGGGAATGATTATTTTCTATTAATGTCATCGATTCCCTTGAAATTCCACATCAACTAAAAACATTCATGTCAAGGTGGTGTCGTACTTAGTTATTGTTATAGCCTGTTCACATAGTTGAAGACCCTCACTTCAATAACCAGCTCATTCAACAGTGCTTATATTATGAGGTCAGGAAGGTACCTGCAGCCAAAAATATATGCATACCATAGCACCCATCGAGAGTAATTCACCAAGATATGCATAGGAGAATAATATTTCACCAATTTTACCAAAAAGTGCCCCTGAGGGCATCAACAATGTTCATCATCACCTATCAACAGGTCAACAACCAAAAATTGATTGGAAACAAATCAATTGTTGTCTAATTGTAATCATTTTTTATTAGCCATCATAATGAGCATGGGACATGCTTGCCTCATATAGAACACAACATTATTGAATTTTTTCCAGCACTGAATGGGTATCATTTATACTCAGTCAAATATTTTTCTCTACTCATCTTTGAAACAAGCTATCCTCTCTCTCAAAATGATAAGCAGACGCTCCAAAGAAAATTAAAACATTATCTATTTCGGCTATAAGGATGCTCCTAACCTCATACATCAAGGGACAAGTGTTAAGACTGGAAAATCATACACCTACTAGTGTAATCCAAAAAACATTAATAGTGCCCACCATAATGCATAAGTGGACATTTTTCAAGCTGATACATTATAAATATTAAAAAAATAAATGGTTCTCTCAAGGTCCAAATTTTATAAAGGAAATCAATTAACACCTCACATATATTTCTTCAGTAAAGATGCACACATGGCATATCATCAAAAAATTTGTGCGATTGCAGAAAAGGTGACTCAATAGTCTAGGAACACTGTACACACTTGGAGCTAATTTCTTAATACGAGATTGACCTAGTACATCTGAATTCGAGTCACCTTGGAGGATTACAAATCTCAATGGAATCCTCTTGTCATACTCATGTGTCTTTATCATACATGTACTAAGAGAGGGGGGAGGTTTTCAAAAAACTATATATAAACAGGCCATGGGAGAGGCAGAAGAAGACACATTGTTATTCTAGCCGAATTTCTTGTAATAAAACCACCATTTCATTGTGGAACCAAGGAAGTGAAGAGAACTAGCATGTTAGACAAATTACTTCTACGCAACCCAATATCCTAGTGAGTGAAGATAAATTCACCCTTTGGAGAGTCTTCACACTTCTTTGAGGGAGAGTGGAAAGTTTCCAAGAGATTGAGGAAAGGAAGCATCCTTGTTGAGTATGTTTTTAGCTCTCTAGCTCCAGGAATTCTTTTCAACTGTTCTAGTATTCTGATTGTATTCAAACTATACAACCAACAATCATTAAAGGGATATTTTGCCATATATAATTGAGATGGTTTCTCCATATGAACATTGTTATGTTCATGCACCTATTTGTTTAAGTTTATGTTTTTGTATGCATTGTATCCATTATTTACAGTGTTGTGTTTATTTATTTTTTTCCACTAACAACACCAATTTTGATTGTGATCCTTTGCAGGTAACAATCGACTACTAAGGGGGTGTTTTTTGGTACACTTGTGCTCCGAAAGCACTACAACAACTATAATGGTTTTCAGGGTCCTTTTGTTCATTGTATTGAATGAATTGTATGAAATACATACATTTTATTTTTCTTGGTTACTACTTTTGTGGCCGAATTGGAAGAAGCATTTTCTACCAAGAAATATTTTTTAAGTTTAGCAGGTTGTATGAAATTTCTACAAATGATTGACATGCACATAATATTTGCAAAGTATCGAGTTCCTATTATAATAGAATGGGTATTTTACGTTGAATAATGTAACTAATGTCATTCTTCATAATTGTATTTGAGTCATGATGTAATGTATTTTCCAAAATAAAGAAAAAGGAATTTTATTATTAAAGAAATTGACTTATTAAAGCAAGGCATGCTTTGGTCAACTTTTTTAAAGTAAAACCATCTATTGAATAATTCTAGGGTTTATGTTAAGTGTCCTTGTCCATCTCATAATCTAAAACACACTTCTTGGGCATCAATTGTCAAGAAATAAATTTATTTTAATGTAAAATAGGTCATATATGAATCCTCCACCATGTTGGTCTCAAAGTAGACAAGTTGGCCTAACTGGGGGGAAAAATCTCCTATATAAACCAAACAACTCAACCTCATTTCGAGCATTCACTCACTATGTTTGACCTGCAGCTGTCGGGGGTAGTAAAAAGTGTAAAATTCAAGGAACAAGGTGATAAGGGATATCAAAGGAGAAGGAGGTCTATATCAAGCACAAGAAGTCAAAATTCTATTTACCTTTCTCACACGTGTGAAGCTGCAAAGCTTTTGGAAGGGATGAAATTGCGAAAATATAGTTGGGCCAAAATTCTAGATTTTTTTGGGGCCAAAATTCAAGGTTGTTCCTGGGTTGAAGTTGTTGGATAAGAAGAGGTGATTGAAATTCACCCAATTAAATTCTAAGGATGACTTGGTGGACGATGAATATTTTTGTTCTAGGGTATTTTTCTATCACAGCTTGAATTTTCTAGTGGAAGAGTTTGACTAGGTTTTCCCCTATAGATGGTTTTAGCCCTAATAGAGTGTGTACATCTGGTGTGTTGATCTTCGTGTTTTTATTTTTATGATTCCTTGATGAAACATAGATAGAATAAGAACATAATAAATTTAATAAAAGCACAAATATATAACAAGTAATTATCAACATAAGAAAATATTTATGCCTTTCTAATTTTCTAACATGGTATCACAGCTAAGGTTAAGAAGAAGAAACAACATACTTAATATCTATTGGAAATAGATATAAGGAATAGGGTTTCAAGGAAGGTCACAAGGAGTCGAAGATAAAGATATTAAAATCTCAATGAAGAAAGAAAGTAAACTAGAATGAGCCTCCAACTATAGGGCATGGAAAAAGAGGATAGATATTATCCTCGTCAAGCACAAATTTTTGAACCTTGTTCAAGGAAAATTCAAGAAGCCTACAGATGAAGAGGAGAAATATTATTTTAAAACTGTACTCATGAAATGTATTAGGATTTCTAAAAATTATTCACCATCAATAACATTGGTTAAATAGAAAGCCTCAAGAATGAACTAAGAATGATAAAGATGAGAAGAGACGATACTATATCATCCTAATTTGTAAGGAAATATAGAATAAGAGATGAACTCCAAGAAATATATGAAGTTGTACTAGAAAAGGAGCTCATAATAGTTTTTTTTATAGGATACCAAATGCATGGAGTGCTTTCGCATCAGGAATTACCAGTTGGAAGGATACTCCAACATTCGAAAAAATGTGGAATCCATGCAGTAAAGAAAAAGCCAAAATATCATTAGTAAATAACAAGGAGGAGGATGAAGAAGAAAACACCTTTAATGCTTATTCTTCTTGTCACAAGAAGAAGTGAACCTTCAAGAAGTTCAAAGGACCAAAGAAGAGAGTTGACCTATCCAATATTGAATTCAATAATTGTCATAAGATGAGCCATCCAACAAATCAATGCCCTAATAATTCTAGAAATAAGAAGAGAGATAGGGAACAAGAAAATATTAGTGATGGAGTTCTATATAAGAAGAAAAATATCGAAGAATTGAAAGTCAAAGGATTATACTACTAATTCCTCTCTAATATATCCTTCTTATCCTTATATTCTATGTTTTGTATTGTTTTCCTTTATGTTTTGATTTCTAGAGTTTGTTGGTCTAACATGTCTTGTTAGAACATTTTTTGAATTATTTTGATAAGTTGTAGATGTCATATAGAAAACTTAAATTAAGAGTGATCCTCCACCATTTTACCAAAATATAAGAAATTTTTTTCTTTGTTTAAGTTTTTGATGTTTGGTTTCCTCCTTGCATCAATTTTGTTTGTATTGTATGCTAATAACCTTTCTTTATATTTTTCCATAGTTAGGAAAGGTTTTTGAATGCTCATGTATTATGTAGGATACTTCAAAGGATAGAATTGAAGAATGGAAGATTTTTCTTTGCAAAAGAAGCCCGTCAAGATTTGATGTGTCACAATGTTTGTTAAAGAACAATTCAAGATATGTCTTAAACTACAAATTTTTCTAATGAGGTTCTCTTCATAGAAAATGTATGCTCATTTTATTTTGAAGTTTTCTTTACACTACTCACATAGCTATGTCTAGGGTTTTCAATCTTAAATGTTATCGTTAGGGTGACTAATAATTAGATTGAATATACCATTTTTATATTATCACTTTGATCATTCTTTTGAACCATAACCTTTAGGGTTCACTATAAAACCCTAAAATTCTTGTTTCTATCGATATGTCAATGTTAATAGTGTTAAATCCCTTGTCCTCACAAGGTTGTTGATGAATTATATAAATCCTATTATTTTGATGTTTGGGGTTTTATTATTGTTTCTATATAAACCCTCGTTCTTTAGGGTTTTTTTGTTAATTTCTAAGTAATATATTGAAACCCTAGATCTTTAGGGATTGGTTAATTAGGGTTTATAAACAAAGCCTTTGTAATAGTTATAGGAAGGTAATACAAATGAAACCCTCGGTGTGTATTATTTTAGCTTGATTGAAACTGTTACATAACTAACTTTGATATGTTGTTGTTTGGGGTATGTCGATGTTAATAATTTTAAAACCCTATTCCTCATAGGGTTGTTGATCAAGTATATAAATCCTATTCTTTTGATGTTTAGGGTTTTACTATTGTTTCTATAGAAACCATGGTTCTTTATGGTTTGTTGTTAATGTATAAGTTATATATTGAAACCCTAGATCTTTAGGGATTGGTTAATTAGGGTTTATAAACAAAACCTTTGTAATAGTTATACTAAGGTCATATGAATGAAACCCTATCTCAATTGAAATTGTTACATATCTAACTTTGATATAATGATGTTTGTATCTAGGGTTTTCCCATGTAAGTAGTGATATAAGTCTCTAGTCTATGATAATGCATCCTAGATATGTATATGTGAGCATGATAACCTAATATTTTATGCCCATGTTTTAGTTTTTAAAATCTAGGGTTTGTAATAAAACCCTAGTCAAGATTTATACTCTAGGATATGGTGATATTGTTTTTTATATGATTTACTTTTGTTGATACAATCTAGGGTCTACAGCAAACACTACTAGAGTCTAAAACGTAATTCTAAAACCATATTGTTTGAAACCTTAGATATATTGTACTATGATTGGATTGTTATTGAATTATTGATGATTTATGTCTTTAAAATGATGTCTATGGTTTATGAAAAAACCTTGCCAAGAAGTTGAAGACTATAATATAAAATGATGTGTCTCTTATTGATTATGAACGTAACTAGGTTTAGCTATTTGATTTCTAAAGTTTGAATCTTTGATGCTCCCATTGTAATGACATAATAAATATATTATAGTTAGCTTCATGCTTCTGTATATTTGTATTTGGTTGTAATTCCTATTGAGTATTTCTACGTACATAATCTTCAAGATTTTGGAGGTATTTGTAATACAATATGATAATGAGCATGATGTAGAAAACTATTAATAATGATGAAGACATGAATAATGCCTTGAAAGTGTAACACCCCTCTATTATTATGTAAATATATTATTTGTTGTTTATTATTATTAGAATATTTATTATTTGGTGAGTAAGCCAAAAAAACAAACTACATTTTTGAAAATGATATTTTCAATAAATAAAACTAGGAATCAAGCTATAAATTATTGTGATAGATTTGTATTTGAGAAGATTTCCAAATCTGAAAAATATTTATATTATCATAAATTTCTTTAAAAAAACACCGATTTGAAGATGAAAAGATTTGTGGGAGATAAAAATAGATTTAAAAGGGAAAAAAAAATTACCTAGGTTAAGGTGTAAACATAACCCTGAAAGGAAGGACCCTCCCAAGGAAACATTTGCTGAAGATAAATGTGTATAATACATTATTGGAATCATCAAGAGGTTGTTGATTCTAGAAAAAAAACATATACTTAGGGGAAACCAGAGGAGATTGGTTCAAGGTTGGGAGGATAATCTCTTTCCCAAAAGAATTTTCAAGCTAGGATCATTAGTCCAGCCAGGACATTGAGTAGAGGTTATGTTGTTTTATCTTAGAAACTAACTTATTGCTATCTTGATTGACCAGTTGCAAGTAGGGGTTTGATGTATTTCTTGTAGAAATGAGCTTCCTACTCTATGTATTGATTTCTTAGGGGAAAGGTATAATTATTGCTTTGTGATAAAAGAAGTAGGAGATTTCAAGAGATGTTATGTATGTAATTTTAGATAGCAGTATTATACATGAAATTATGGTGGAAATAGTATTCAAAGGATGATATAGAGATATTTGAATTTGTATGAAAGCACTTGAAATATTATTATGTTGCAATAGTTTCAGTAAAGATGTAATTTTAATAAATAGAGAGATGAATCATTTTTTCAAAACTGTATGAATGATCGTTTATGTTAATATCATTACGAATGAGTTTCTTATAGGAAATAAAAAGAATAAATCTAAAAGGATGATGATTAGGTTACTCTTGAAGAAGGAAACTGAGACCATTGTATGCTTCTAAAGCTAGAAGATTTAGAGACGAAATGGAATAGGAAAATAAAATACAGTGATCTATATTATGCATGCAGGGGAAGATTCCCCTGATTATCAATGTATAAAAGTAATGTATTGGACTCTACCACATGCATACGTAAATTTTAAGCTAGTAATATTAATTATCAAAATATGTTAGATAGGATTTGGGAAATAGAAGTTAAGAACCGACTTCTAGAGGGTTGACGTGACTAGAATGTTGTGGGGTCAAATGAGTAGCTTAGATTCTATTAAGAAATAATATAAAGGAAGCTTATGCGCAATTAGCACTAGTTGGAAAATTGCTAGTTCCACTGTATGAAGTTATGGCATGCTAGTTTAAGTTTGGGCATTAGTTTATGTCACTAGTAACACCCAAAACATATAAGAGTAGTGGAGTATCTTAAGATAAGTA
This sequence comes from Pinus taeda, assembly GCA_000404065.3. Lineage (NCBI taxonomy): Eukaryota > Viridiplantae > Streptophyta > Pinopsida > Pinales > Pinaceae > Pinus > Pinus taeda. The sequence goes on from APFE031441104.1 coordinate 62,783, forward strand.
GTGGAAGAATTAATAAATTAGCAGAAGCTATCCACCAAGCACTCAAAATCCTTCGTTATGGTTTTAATATATGATCAAAAAGTGCAGTGGTGGCCAGTGGACCTGAGATAACAGTGCGGTTATGATAACCTCCATTATTACAACAAGGGAGGTTGCGGCCATACTTTCACTCAGGGCCAAATTAATTTGGCATAACAAAGAGTTCAAACTCTCATATATAATGGTTTTCAATTTAATAATGTGTGTTTTCACTACTCTTAGAAAGAGACAAGTGAGAACCTCTTTAGGTGACGGGGTCATTAACTAGTAGATGAGGGAAGGGTTGGTGAAATTGGTTATATATATCCAGCAAAACTAAAACTTATATGGTAACACACTCAAACCCTTTTGCAATAACTTGTTGACCTCTAAATATGTACACTATAATAGAATATTTTATACCATGTAAAGTAGGAATTGACACTCATGGACCCAGTAAAATAGTTAACGGAAAATGATATTGAACATAATTTATTTGGGAAATATTATTGTACAATTACCTTGTAGGCTAACTATGAACAAATAGAAAGGAGAACTCAAAATTATTCCATCATTCGAACTACATGATGAATGGTACAGTTCCACATTTACAAATTCATCGTTAAAGAAACAAGAACCAAAATTGGAAACATTCACTAGTTTCATCATTACAGAGATATGTATAAAAGTCTAGAAATATTCACAATTTCATATTTATAGAGATAAGCGTAAAGACTCGAAACATTCACTGATTCATATTTATAGTAACAAAAATAAAAAATGGAAACATTTATAGTCCCATCATTATAAAAATGGGAATATTAGGAAAATGAAAAAAATCATTGAATTATTGTTCTAAGAGACAAGAATAAGACTGGAAATATTTATATTTCCAGCATTATAAAGACGAGATTAAAGACTAGGAAAAATGTTACAGCGAGTGGGGTTGAAACTTTTTCCCTCCCTCTTAACCCAGTGAGAGAAAAGCATGACATTTTTACCTACAACCTCCAAACTGTAAGTCTATGAATTCCAATTGATGAAGAACAACACTATCTAGAACCTCATAAGAGCATAGAGGTATGCTCCCTCGTGGATGTTCTGAGCGAGGGTGAATACAAGTCACAATGAAATAGACAACCATCCAAACTAAAAAACCTCATGATTTCAACGCATGAGGTAACCACCTATAGAACTAAACAGGGGTGGGGATTAACCGTATGCCCAAATTTGAGATGAAACCACAAAGAATGGGAACTTCATTAAAGGCACTAGACAAGGAATTGAAACAAATAACTTAAATTTGAAATATAACTGCAAAAAAAAAACAAATAAATCACAATGAAGTTAAGGAGGGGCATCAATGAATTTTACCTGTATAGAATAATTTGCACAACCTATCACCTTTTAGCTATTTGTAGCATAAATCACAAATTAAACCCCATTAAAGTTATTTAAAAAAAGAGTAGAAATGCTATCAGGGAGTGACTTAAGAGTAGGCTTTTCATAAAATCGTAGAGAAAACGAAAATAAAAACATACCCTTACTTGTTAATTGGTGGAAGAAATTTCCTCCAGTAGACGAACATTTATGGGCAAGTGGAATCCAAAAAGGGAAGACACCTATGTGTATCCTCCAAACCACAGGGAGAAAAAGAGAGAAGGTTCAAACCCCATAAATTAATGCAATTGAATAAATAGGTGTTTGAAGCCTTAACACAACCACGTAGAGTAGCCATACCTGTAAGAGGTGTAAAGGCCTTAAGCCACTTGAGTAGCAAGATTGCCTCCCATAACTAAAGTACAAACCTGCAAAACAGGGAAATTCCTCATGCATATACCGAAAATCATGTAGGAACAGTGGTATAAACTCTTTTATTAGGCTAAGTTTTCACCGAGTAAATCATAATTGTCATGAGAGCACTAGAGAATTAGCTAGCATGGGAAAAAAATGCAATGAGAAACTATGGATACAACCCTGTATCACCCTCACAGAACTCTAGTCATTGCAGTGAAAATATTACCAAGGGAAAGGCATACCATGGGGCTAGGGTTAATACAAACACATGATCGCCATAGATTAAACCTACATAAATATCCACCCTTGATTATCGATCCTTCAAGCATTGAGCAGGCACATGAAGGGTGTGGATTTCATGTGTGGCTTTAACATAGTTAATGTATGGTTTCACCCTATCATCAAGGATGTTAATGTTTAGGATATACTTATAGTGTTAATATTTATAACTTCAACCTTAGATAAGGATACCAATGAGGGGTTAATAAATGAACCATAAATTCCCACATAACACATAATTGGGAAGGGAATGATCTTTATGAAGGTGCCGCACTATTTAACCCTGCATTTAAAATTCAATCACAAATATAACTTAATGGCTATGTTTGAGAAGGTACACATAATCCTTATGGAATTCAACACTATTTAAGAGAATATTAGAGAAAAAATTATTTACACATTTAAAAGGAAAAAAAAAACTCTCCTAGTGTATGTAATGAAGGTACATATGATAATATGTCATCCTAGGTGTATGACAAATGGTATAAGAGCTCAAATTACTATACTAGGCCTCCAAGGAACCATCATAAAAATTATAAGATACTGATAAAGATTGTATGGTTCATAAGATACTACGGCGAGGTAGACTGCAACAGAATGATAGAAAGCTCTCCTCCAACTAATATTCGTTGTGGGGATTTGTGTGTGGAATTGGGGGAAGGCAACACTTCACTACCCTATCAGTTGGTTGATACAGTGCATAATCTAGAACAAGAAATAGTATAACTTCAAATTGGTAATGAAAATTACCGAAGTCCATTGAAAAGCAAGAAATAGTGTTGAGAGAGTGGATGGAAAATTCAAGCCACAAAAGCACTAAGTTGGAAGGACAGAAGAGGAAGAAAAGTGAAAACAAATTCTACAAAATCTGAAAGTATAGGGGAGTCGGTTCGGATATGTCCAAAATTATGGAAAGGAAAGACGAAGATAGAGTTACAAGGTGAGTTTAGGAATATTAATCACCTTATCTTTGAGGTGGAGAACGAGGAGAATGCAGAGGCTTGGCTACTAAATATGATCAAATACTTTCAGGTGTACAAATATGAGAGTAATTTGAAGGCTCGTCTGGTCATCTATCAGTTGCACTATAATGCTACCTTGTGGTGAGAGGAGGTAGAAAAACATAAGTTTTCTGGAAGAGAATACAATTCCTTAGGAGGAATTTCAAAAACAAATTAAGTCACGGTATCTTAGTGACTATGCATTTTTAATTAATTTATCTCAAATTAAGCAAAGCCTTTTGGTAGAAATCACATAAGAGAATTTTTTGGCCTACGTATTTTGAACGAACAAGTGTGGTTCATCATCAGGACCAGATGATCTTAGTGACTGTTACTATGATGATCATGCCAAAGACTTCCATGAATTAAAGTTTGGGAAACTAACCATGGATTAATTCATTGTAAATTTTACTAACTTGTTATGATATGGGTCATATATTACAGAAGAAAAGGCCAAAATACAATGATTCTTAAATTGTTTACCCACCTATTATAAAGACAGAATTGAGTTTGATCAACCAAAATCAATGGGTGAAGTAGTAAGGAAGGCTAGGTTGTGTTGTCAACAATTCAAGATTATAAGTGAGGGTGGAAAGTCATGGAAAAACAATGATAGAAGCAAGGCGGAAGGGAATTTTAAGAGGAAAACTCCCTCTTACTCTAATAATTTTGGTAAGTATCAATTAAGGAAGAAGTTATGCAAAGGAAATGCACCTCCACCAACACAATCGTATATGGGATCAAAATGCACAGAAATGAACAACAAGAACAATAGTGGAACAAAATACTAAGAACCATTAAATTGTTGGGGCTATGGTGAGTTTCACAGGCTAACAGATGACCCACATAACCCAAGATCTATCCAAAATATTCAAAAAATCCAAAAATAAATGACAATGAATGAATTTCATAGGAATATTTCTAGGATTAGCACAACATTGGAAGACATGAAAGTCAAACATTAATCTACCATGATTGAAAACAAGGGTACTATACTAAAACAAAATATGTCTCTTTTAATTGATCTAGGGGCTAGTCTATGTTATATCATCCCCCAAATGGTAGAAAAGTGTAATTTAAAATTTACAAAATTCAAGAATGCTTGGTTGCTCCAGTTGGAAGTGGGTACTAAAAGAAGGGTAACCATTGAAATTAAATAATGTGTTATTAGTTTAAATGGTCATCCTACTAATATAAATTTAAATAGTGTTCCTTCCAAGTCCTATGATGTGCTAATAGGCATGGATTGGCTAGAAAAGCATGGAGTTGTTATAAAATACTTAGAGGAAAATAATCCAATGTGTGGGTGAGGGTGGACAAAATTGGATAATTAAGGGAAAACCAAAACTACTATCAGTTCAACAAATTAAAAATTACAACTTAAAAGAAGTGATAGGAGAGGTTGTCAGTTGTATATGGTGCTAGTAGAAGCCAATGAACAATTAACTGAAAAAGAAAAATTGAACAATTTAGAGGTTAGTAGGGCATTTGAAGATGTTTTCCTAGAAACAAATTTTGCGACTACCCCCACATAGAGATATAGATTTCAACATTGACTTAGTGTTGGGAATTGTTCTGATGTCTAGATCCCCATATAGGATTAGAGTAGAAGAGTTACCAAAATTAAAAATGCAGTTATAAGATTTTTTAAATAAGGGGTGTATCAGGCCTAGTGTCTCACACTAGGGGGCATCGGTACTCTTTGTAACAAAAAAATATGACACCCTTAGTTGTGAGTTGAACAAGTTAACAGTTAAAAATAAATACCCATTTCCTAGAATAGTTGATCTATTCAATGAGGTAAGAGTGGCGAGAATATTCTAAAAATTTGACTTAAGAACTGGTTATCACCAGTTACATATTAAGAATGAGGATATATATAAAACAAGCTTTAGAATTAGATATGGTCATTATGAGTTTGTTGTCTTACCTTTCGGTCTCACAAATGCACTAACGACTTTTATGTGCCTGATAAATAACATGCTTCATTCATACCTTGATAAGTTCAAAATCGTATTTATAGATGATCTTTTACTATATTAAAGGAATGAGGAAGATCTCAAGGAAAATTTCACGATATTGTAGCAAACATTAAGAGAGCATCAATTGTATGAAAAACTTAGCAAATGTGAGTTTTTGAAATACATGATATAATATTTGGGGCACATTAGCTCTAAGGAAGGATTCACTATGGATCCAAAAAAGGTTAAGGCGATTAATTGGCCTATACCAAAGGACGTATCAACAATACGTTCATTCATAGGAATTGTAGGATAATATCACATATTTATAGAATCCTTTTCTAAGCTATCCTATCCTACCATATCTCTGTAGAAAAAGGGTACAAAATTTGAATGGATAGCCAAGTGTCACGAAATGTTCGATAAGATAAAGAAATTATTAACCACAACTCCTATACTAAAAAATGAAAACCCCAATAAATAATTAAGTCTGCGTATAAAAGCATGTTTGGAGCATCTTATACGAGTACTAATGCAAGGCAATGCTGTAATAGCATGTGGGTCCAGAAAGCTGAAATTACATCAACATAATTATGCAATGTATGACTTAGAATTGGCAGTGGTAACACATGTAGTCAAGATTTGGAGATGTTATGTTCTAGGGAAAAAATTTACTTTGGTGAAAGATCTATCAGTTTAAAATACTTTTTAGTCAACCCAACTTAAATAGAAGGAAAACAAGATGGTTGGCATTTTTGAGTGACTTCTAGTTTGAAATAAAACATATAAAAGGAAAAGAAATCAAACTAGTTGATGCTATGAATAAACATGCACATACTAGGTTGGGAATGTTTGTTAGTAAGGTAAGTACATATTTTATAGAACAAGTTAAGTAGTCAATACCCTAAGATACTCAATATTTGGAACTTTAGTAAACATTACAACAAATGGAAATTCTAGGATATGGAAGGACTTCAGAAAAAATTATCACATATTGAAACAGGATATATGTCCCTAATGTGAGTACATTGAAATAAACAAAATTAGATGAATACCACAAGAAACCTTATGTATGCCATCTCAGATACTAGAAAATGATCGCTGCATTAAAAAATAATTTATTTTGGCCACGTATGAAAATATATGTGTCGAAATATCTAGCAAAATGCATGAAATGCTAACAAGTCAATGTAGAGCATCAATATCGTGGTGGATTATTGAACCCCCTATCTATACTTGAGTGGAAGTGGGAAACAATTTCAATAAATTTTATTACCGTACTATCGTGAGTAAAATTCCAGCATGATTCTATCATGGTGGTAGTATATGTTTTAACTAAATAAGCACACTTCATACTGGTATAACCCACATTTGGGACTGCCCAAATAGCTAGTATTTTCATGAAAGACAACTTTCATTTACCTGGGGTACCTAAAGTTATTGAATTAAATAGAGACGCTAAATTTACCTCCAAATTTTAGACATTATTTTTGGGGGTATAGGAACATAATTGAATTTCAGCATTGCATATCACCCATAAACTGATTAGAAAACAGAAAGGACAAATCAAATTCTTGAAGACATATTAAGAATGTATGTTATGAATTGGCCCACAAAATGAGCAGATTTTATGCACTTAGTAGAGATTTTCTATAACAATAGGTATCAAGCTACAATTAAGATGAGTCCTTTTGAAGCATTGTATGGAAAAAAGTGTCATATGCCCCTTAGCTTGAGTCAACCAGACGATAAACTTATATTGGGACCAGATGCTTTGCAGGAAATGGAACAGATAGTGTGTAAGATACATCAAAATATAAAAATAGCTCAAGACCAACAAAAGAGATACATCAGAATATAAAAATAGCTCATGACCAACAAAAGAATTATGGAAACAAGAAAAGGGTTGATAAATAATTTAGCATTGGGGACCATATATTCTTGCTGGTAAAACCCAGGAAAAGTACTCTACAAATAGGAACTTGTACCAAGTTTGAACCTAGATTCTATGGGCCTTTTGAAATATTAGACAAAATTGGGCCAGTACCGTATTAGCTAGTTCTTCCCAATCATATTAAAGTGCATAATCTATTTAATGTATCCATATTAAAAAAATATCTCCATGAAGGTTCTCATGTAATTGACTAGAATCTGATACAAGTAGAACCCAAAGGACATTTCCTGCCAGAGCCACTCCATATCCTGGATTAGAAAGGAACCAAGCTATAGAATTGAGTCATCACTTCGGTTAGAGTACAATGGAAGTAATTTACCCCTGAGGAGGCTACATGGGAGTTGGGGGATGCTATGAAGGAAGCGCACTAGTACTATTTTAGTAAGGAACAACTGAACAAATAAAAACATCGAGGACAATGTTATTTTGAGAGGGGGGAAATGTAATAACCATATCCTATTATGTAAACATCTTCTTCGTTGTTTATTATTAGACTATTCTATTATGTGGTGAGCAAGCCACACAAAAATACTTGATTTTGAAAATGATAGTTTGAATAAATAAAATAAGGAAATAAAGGTAGAAAATTTTGGGAGAGATTTGTATTAGAGAAGCTTGCCAAATATGATTTTTTTTTAATTATCATAAATTTCTTAAAAGAAATCACTCAATGGAAGATGCACACCAAGGGAAAATATCTGTGGGAGAGAAAAAAAAATTAAAGGAAAAAATAAGACAACCTAGGCTAAGGGTTAAGCAAACCCCTGAAAGGCGGGACACTGCCAAGAAACATCTGTTATAGATTAATGTATATAATACATTATGGGAATCATCAAGAGGTTGTTCATTCCAAGAAAAAATTCTCTACTCACGGGGAACTAGAGGAGATTGGTTCAAGGTTGGGAGAAAAATTTCTCTCCTAGAACCATTTTCCATCCAGGAGAATTACTCCACCAAATACTTTTGGTAGAGGTTTTGTTGTTTTATTTTAGAAATGAAATTGATGTTATGTTGATTGGTTAGTTGCAAGTAGGGGTTCGGTGGATTTCTTGTAGAAATGAATTTGTTTCTAAATGTATTGATCTATTATGTCAAAAGTATAATTATTCCTCTGAGATAAATCAAGTATCATATTTTTATCTAATTAATTATTCCATAGATGTTATGTCTGTTATTTTAGCTCGTGGTATTATGAATGAGATTATGTGGAAATAGTATTTAGAGGATGACATAGAGCTATTAGAATTTATATGAAAGTACTTGAAATGTTATTATGTTGCATTGTAGTTTCAGTGGAGATGTAATTTGAAGAAATAAGTAGATTAATCATTTTTTCAAAAAGGTATCAATGATCATTTAATTAATATAATTACGAATGAGTTTCTTCTAGGAAAGAAAAAGAAGAAATCTAAAAGGATTATGATTAGGTTACTCTTGAAAAATGAAACTCAGACACTTATATTCTTTTAAAATTAGAAAATTTATAGACGGAATGGAATATAAAAATAAAATGTAATGTTGTATATTATGCATGCAGGGGAATGTTCCCCTAATTATGAGTGTAGAAAGGTAATGTATTCTACTCTACCACATACATAGATAAATTTTAAGCTAGTAATATTAATTATCAAAATATGTTAGATATGAGTTGTGAGATCAAAAGTTAGAAATCACCTGTAGAGGGTTGGCACTACTGGAATGATGTGGGTGACCCAAGTGCACAATTAACACTAGTTGGAAAATTCGTAGTTCAAATGTGTGAATTTATATGGTGGGCTAGGTTAAGTGTGGGCATTAGTTTGGGTTGCTAGTAACACACAAAACATGTAAGAGTAGTGTAATAGCTTAAGTTAAGTGGTAGAGGACCTAATAAATTAGTGAAAGGTTTCCAACAAGTGTTGAACATCCATAATTATGGTTTTGATCTTCTATCAAATAGTGCAACGATGGCGAGTAAACTAAAGATAATCCTAGGGTTGTGGTAATCTCCGCTATTGCAACATGGGAGGTTGGGGCCATAGTTTTGGTTGGGAATAAATTAATTTGGCATAATAAAGAGATAAAATTGTCCTCTACAAATGTTTTTAATTTAACAACATGTTATATCACTATTCTTAGAAAGAGATAGAAATAACGTTCATTAGTTGAAGGTGTCATTAACTAGTAAATGAGGGAAGGTGTATTGGAATTAGTTATATATATCCTGCAAACACAAAACTTATATGCTAACACACTCACACCCTTATGCAATAACCTGCTAACCTCTAAATATATACAGTGTCATAAAAGATTTTATACTCTGTAAAGTAGGAATCCATACTCATGAACCCAGTAAAATGGTTAAGGGAAAATAATAATGAACGAAAATTATTTGGGCAAGATTATAGTAAAGTCACCTTATAGGCTACCTCTGAAAGAATAGAAAGGAGAACTAAAAATGCTTCCATCATTCAAACTACATGAAGAAAGGTATATATATATATATATATAAAAGAGTTGCTCGGAAAAATTACATATTCATCATTATAGAAACAACAACCAAAATTGGAAACATTCACCGGTTTTATAATTACACAGATAAGTATAATAGTATGGAAATATAATTATATATATATATAAGCATTGCTTGGTAAAATTACATATTTATAGATTCATCATTATACAATCAAGAACGAAAATTTGAAACATTCACTGGTTTTATCATTACAGAGATAAGTATAATAGTATGGAAATATTCACAGTTTCATCTTTATAGAGAAGTAAAGACTTGAAACATTCACAGATTCATCGTTTAGTAACAAAATAAAAACTAGAAACATTTATAGTCCCACTATTATAGAAATGGAAATAGTAGGAAATTGAAAACAATCATTGAAATATCATTCTAAGAGATAAAAGTAAAACTGGGAATATTTTTAGTTCCAACATTTCAGAGACGAGATTAAAACTTAGAAAAGTGTTACAACAAGGGGGGTTGAAACCTTAACCCTACCTCTTAACCAAGTGATATAAAATCATATGCTGATATATTAAAGCCTACAAACTACAAGTCTATGAATTCCATTGATGAAGCGCAACATTATCTAGAACCTCATAGGGACATAAATGTATATTTCTTGGTTGATATCCTCAGCTAGGGAAAGTACAAGTCACAATAAAAGTGACAATGAACCAAACTAAAAACCGTGGCAAGTTCAATGCAGGAGGTACCAACCTATACAACCAAAGAGTTGGGCGGGAGGGGGGGGGAGAAGTTTAACCCTACACCTGAATTCTAGATGAAACCACAAAGAAGGGGAACTACATTGAAGGTACCTGACATGGAATTGAAACGAATACATTAAATTTGAAATAGAACTACAAAATAAAAAGATCCTAGAAATAAGAAGCAATTTGAGAATAGACAATAATGAAATTTACCTGTATAGAAGAATTTGCAGAGTCGGTCACCTTGCAGCTACCTGTAGAAGAAATCACAAATCAAACCCCAACAAAATAATTTCGAAAAATAGTAGAAATGCTACGACGGAAAAATTTAAGAGCATGGGTTTCATGAAATTCCATAGCGAACGAAAATTTAAGCTTACCCTTATTAATTAATGAGAAAACTTTATTTAGATAGAGTAGCCTTTATGGGCAAGGATGGCCAAAAAGGTGAGGCACTTGGGAGTATACTCCAATCCACAGGGAAAAAATGAGAGAACGCTAAAACCCTAGAAGCTAATCCAATTGAGGAAACAGTTGTTTGAAGCCTTAACAAAACCACATAGAGTAACCATAGATGTAAGAGAAGTGAATTCTTTAAGCCACCTTCATAGAAGAATTTCCTCATATAGCTAGAGTACAAACCTAGCAAATAGAGAAACTTTGCACACATATGCTAAAAATCATGTAGGAAGAGCGAAAAACAGGGTTTTATCAAGTTGTGTTTGGACCTGGTAAGTCATAGGATTCATGCGAGCACTAGAGAATTAGCTAGGGAGGGAAAAAGCTTCTACGAGAAACTCTGGATATATCTAGGTATCGCCATCACAAAGCTCCATTCGTTGCAGTGAAATGATTACAATTTGAAAGGAATACGATGGGGCTAGGGTTAATGAAAACATAGGATCACCATATATTAAACATGCATAAATCCCCACCCTTGATTACTAGTCCCTAAAGTATTGAGAAAGGACATGAATGGTGTGGTAGCCATGTGAAGGAATAGGTGTAAGTAGGAGAGTGGAGGAGTTGGGAGGTAATACCACCACGTTAACACATAGTTAGCCTCCTCACCCTAGAAACATATTTAACATATTTATGGTATGGTTGTGCACTAACACCATGGATGTTAATGTTTAAGATATAATTATAGAGTTAATACTTCAAAATTCAACCTTAGCTATGTATGCCATTGAGGGGGGTTGATAAATGAACCATAAATTCCCACACAGATAATTGGGAAGGGAAGGATCTTCACCAAGGTGCCATACTATTGAACCATGCATTTTAAACTCAATAAAAAAATATAGATTAGTGGCTATGTGTGAAACGGTAGACATAAGCCTTATGTCATTCCACATTATCTAAGAGAATATTAAAAAAATCTTTATTACCCTATTGAAAAAAAAAAAATCTCTCACAAGCTGTGTAATGAAGGTACATATTAAAATATGTTATCCTATGTGTATGACAGAAAGGATGAAGTTCCTCCAATGTTATGAAGGTGTTGATCTCCCAAAATTTCAGAGGGAGCCTCGACTAAATAAAGGATATATCTCCCGAGTTGAGAGGGAGAGAGTATTATGAAAATAGTAGTGAATACCTTTTAGTATGAAATTTAATTAATGAAAGTACTACAAGATGAATCCTCGTAATTCATGAAGTTATAAACAAAAGGCTTGAGAAGCACTCAAAATGTATTTGGTGTTGATAAAATGAAAAACTGTGATAAGATTGAAGATGTTATAACCAACATTAGAATGATTGAGGACCCTGAAGTTTTTCGTTTACTCGCATATATACATTTGAAAGTTTGTTACTAATTTTGGTTGTGATTGTGCATGATCTCTCCATAAAATATTGAACATTTCAAGCATGCTTGGATTGATGGATATATATGATTTAGTTGATTATGAGTGGTGAAGCATACTATGGAAAGATGCTTGGGCCTACATATAGTTCACTTATGTGTTTATGTTTAGATCCCAAAGTAGGTAGGATTGCATTGTTCATGGATCTTTGACCTTGTATATGCACCTAGATTCCTCGGTTGGTGGAAGAGCTTAAAATCCCGATGGTACCAAAAGTTACTAAAAACTAGCATTTTTACCTTATGTTGCAAAGGAAATGCCGTAAGGCATAGAGTGGGGAAGAATAGGTAATCAAATCCGTCAAAATTAAGATTAAATTGATCTATTAATTTTTCATTTACATACACTGAAATCATATGCAGCATGGGATAAGAATCTCAAGTTATGATTGCGATAAATAAATCTCTATAGTACATACTCGTTATAAAAATTCTAATGAAATTTCCATGCAATAGTGTCCTTGAGAGAAAAAATATTTCTATGATTTATTTTGGAACAAATTGATGAAGAGCAAGCTATGGAAGGTGACATGTGGTAGTCGTTTACATACAAGCCAATTTTTGAAGAAATAGAGGACATGCATGGACAACTTGGAATAATCGAACAGTGGCACCAGCCAATAAAGACACTGAAATCTGAAGCTTACAACAAAAAGACAAAGCTAAAGCAATGAAGAAAATAAAAGGAAATCCAACTGATGTAAAAAAAAAAAAAATTGTAAGCATAGCTTAGACTTGGACCAGAAAATATCTTAGTTTAAATTTTTTTTTTTTGTAATTAAAGGGGAGTGTTGCATAAAATAATTTCAACCACCCATTTAAATAGGAGACAAATGTTTGTTGGAAATCTTCGAAAATTTTATATCAGAACGATCTCAAAACATACAGGTAATGACTCATTTTCTTCGGTCAAGGATAGTGTGCATTTGCATGGAGTGCACAAAACAATTATAAGTGATAAGTATATTTATTTTCAAAGTGACTGGTACATTTTTTCCTATTTACAAATCGATGGTACATCAAACATGGTAAATAAAGTTCTAAAAACATGTTGCAGATAAATTCTGGAGAGCATATAGACAAAATGAAATTTAAGTGGTGTCAACAAAGTACAAGAAAACCACCCCTCATCATCTAGAGTTGTGAACTTAGTGGAATTACCAATACGAATAGGTCAGGAAAGGTGTCAACTAGTTCAAGCACAATAAATAGGTAGCCTTTCATAAAAATAAAAAGGTATTCCCATTAAAGTAAGTGATGGTACATCTAAGAGGAGTGATTTCCTAAAGGTTTCTGCAACAAAGTAAAGTAAAAAACAAAAGAGATAAGTTAAAACTTAAAAGCAAAAGGAAATTGAACCATGTGAAATTCTAATGAAAAGGAAATTGTCGATATACATCACGTAAAATTTCAATGTTTCCAACATTTATATATCTAACACAAGTTCAAATGATGAACCATGGCAATGTTGAATGACCAATTAAATGTCCATCAATTTATAAACTCTATTTAGTCAAGTGGTAAGGTTTACCAGATTCATGCCACACTGACAAATAGAAAAAAAAATGATGAAACACAATGAGAGCAATTTAACACAAATTTATAAACCAAAAAATGAAGATCTTTTCTCAAATTTGAGAGGTTACAAGTTTGACTTTCTTGATCCTCTTTATATTATGCTCCAAAATCACTCCAGAATCAGGATCAACGTTTACCTCATTTACCATTCACGGATCATAGGAAAGTACTTAGAACTTAGAAGGTTTTCTGTGAAGTATTTTCTTTTGAAAAGAAAGGATAAAAAGATGTAAAAATTCAAAAAAAACTGCAACTAGATCACCAAACATGTATCTACATACAAAGTTAGTTGACAACATGCAACATTGTGCGAATTATATACTCAAGTCCATGAGAGCCAAAAGTTGAAGTGTTTGGAAAGTGTTGAAGAGTTTAGAATGTTTTACCATTTTAGTAATTTTAGGATATATCCTCCATATAGACCCAAAAATCCAAATTATAAATTACACATTTTATTAAAATTAAGTGTTAGGTTCTCCCTAAGGATGGTGAAACTGACATTTATTAAGAAAAGAAGCCATACAAGCACTGGAAGTAATGGTAAATGTATAAAGGATGCATACATATGTTTTCGAGAGTCCAGACTCCACCCTATGTTAGAGGCTTATCAGAATTTGATCACCACATAATCATTAATTGGTAAAGATTATGAGGTACAAGGTTTGTTTATCTCCCCATTCAAAGTGAGTACTATGGAGCATGATAGATCTTCAATCCCTAGCCAAAGGATGAATAAATATACCATCACTGACACGGAAGGCATGTAAATCAATATTAAAACTACCAACACCAAGGGGAAAAGAACACCAACCTTGCCTTTAGGTGATAGCAATAAAAAAAGATGTAAACAATAGTAATTTTGATATCACTGAGGGGAATATGTGCAAACAATATTAACTACTATCACCAAAGGGAAAATAACTCCAGACCTTGCCTTCAGGTGCCAGCAAGCAAACATATTCAGATTTTCAACCAACTCATCCCTAGTGCGTCACCATTGTAAACACAGACTTCCAAATTCCTACCAAAGCAAAAATCAATTTCCAAATAAGATTCAACGGTATTTGGGTATTTATTCAGTTTTAAGAAACCAACAAGGCTAGTAGGCAATAGTGTTCTTTTCCCAGTATGTACAATCACTATTGGACAAACTTAAGCTTTGTCATATTGGGTTTCACGACTAAACTTCTAGCTAATTTCTACCATAATGAGATTACAATGGGTAAATTGGACTGTATCGGAAACCTCGAAATAGACTGTCGTAATATTCACCATTCTTGGGGCTTGATAATATAAATATTGACCTTAGATTTGATGTGTAGGAGGTGCATGATAATATAAACATCGTTGCAAAATTCCTAATTAAAGTTTAGAAATTAGTCTGAAATTAGAAGATCTACACAAATCTAGACCTTTTTGTTGTCAGCTATGTTTGCGATATATGGAAACGTAATGAATAGTACACATTTAAAACAAGAGAACAGAGTAAAAATACACATTTTTGTGACATATGGAACCATACTGAATGGTAAAAATTTAATACAACACAACACAGTAAAAATAAGAGAATTTGTGATTACTTATGGAATCAGCAAACATGTCACTTGGCGGAATCAAACAATGGTGGGGCAAGAACAACACAAACATTAACAGACCCCACAAACTTCCATTCGACAACTCTGGTCTAAAATGTAGGATTAACTTAAAATTTCGGTGTTCTCATATAACTAGCTATCCTGCAAGTAGTAGCAGATAGATTAATACTTTTTCCCTTGGCCAATTGGATGCCCCATTCTCCAATTGCAGATCAGTCCTCAAAATCTTATGTTAATTTTCTTAATTATGCAACACCTTATATTAAGATTCTTAACCATGATAGAAAAAGGATTATACTATTAACTGTGACAAATATTTCAAATTATAGTTTTGCATTCAATGCCAACTAAATAGCAATAGTAGATTGGGCACTCTCACAAAACGTGATACCTACACATATATGACATATCTATTCGTGTTTACTCTATGGCCACTATTTCGAATCTGTACTAAGGTGACCTAAAAACTAGGACAAGAATACAAAATATCAAAACATACAAAGTTGTTACTTCTGCATATAATTAATTAAATTAATTAAATTTTGGAGTAAGAGAGTAAATTGTTTCTGGTTAGTTGACTAAAACTGAGTTATAAGGAGTTGAAGTGAACTACTAACCATTTGGAAAGACTAAAAGTCTGTACAGAGGAAGCAGGGGTGGCAGTGATCACATTGGATCAATGAAAATCATGTACTTGATTATGCCTAGAGGCTTGGTCATGCCACAAATGGTGAGAAAGAGGAACTGGCAGTTTATCAAGGCCTTGAACTGCTTAGGGCAGCGGGAATAAAATGTGTTACAATGGTTCCACTATAGTAATTTGAAATTTTCATTGTCTAATCTCTACACAAGAAATTCATCTTGTAGAGTTCAAGCGAGTCTTGCTACACTCATTCATAGAGTTCAAGCAATGATAGGATATTTTTGGGGAAATAACATCTGTAATAGTGGTGGGGATTCCACCATTGTAATTTGAAATTTGCATTGTCGAATGTCTCCACAAGAAAATTTCTTGATTGACTCATTCATAGAGTTCAAGCAATGATAGGAGATTTTGAAAATTCCTATACACAGTTCTCATCCAAGAAAAATATTATCAAAATTGAAGTCTTTCAGGCCCTAGGAACTCTCCATTCAATCATAGATTCAAGGGCCAAACCCTCAATTCAATCGCAGATTTCATATAAAGTAATTAATGTGGAAAATGTCTGCAAAAAATCAAGATTAAATTCTAAAATTGTGATTTTTTCAACAAAACTATTTAATCCTCCGTTTTTTTTGCAGACTTTTTCAGAAACAAAAAAAATCGCGATTTATTCGTTATATGCCTAATTTTATCAGGATTTGACCCAAAAATTTTGTTGTCTTAAGAGTTGAGACTCGGACAAAACTCAAGATCCAAGGGTTGATTCAATATTTTGATATGTGATGTAGCACTAGACTTCATATAGATATTATATATGAGCTTTCTTTACATGTTTATGTGGAAATGCATTTATTTGATGTTGTGAATACTCTGGATGTTAAAAAAATATAAAAAAATGAATGTTTTTTTTGTGTTTTTTTAATTTTGCCGACTTTTTTAACAAGTTCTTCAACTTTTGGACCCTTGGCGTAATTTTGACTTCGATTTTTTCCACATTGATAATTCTGACTTCGACCTTTTCCACATTGATATAAACTTTTGGACCCTTGCCATAATTCCGACTTTGAGTTTTTCCACATTGATATCAACATTTCGGGGCCAATATGGGGGTCTCAATTCAAGGGCGAAGTCGGGGAGCAATTTGGGGGTCATTTGAAGAAGATAATTTCATATAAACGGAAGCGAGGGTTGCTCAGCCTTCTCTCCCGTCCGATGATATAACCTTACTATATACACAAGTACATCGGTCATATACAAAAGTATGTTGGTCATTTTAAGAAGAGTATTTCATATAAATGACAGAGAGGACTGCTTGGCCTTCTCTCCTGTCCCATGATATAACCTTACTATATACACAGGTACATCTTGTTGCCCCAAGTGTTAGACTGTTAGTTCAAGTACGCAAGTGAGAAATGGGAGTTAAAGCCACTGCAAAGACCTTTACTTCAACATTCATACTCACTAACAATAGGATTTATTAACTATATAATAATGAAGAAGACTGTTCCATGTGGTTTTATTTCCCAGTTCTTGGGTGTTGGGTTTATTGTATTAGCTAGCCCTTCAAGTTGGATTCCTCTGATATTAGGAGTTTGGGGTTTTGCTTTGATGATATCTGTCAAGCAAGCTAGAAGTCTGGTGAATTCACCAGTCATTACATTATTGATTCAACCAGCAAAGGGAATCAGTTTCAGATTGCACTCTAGCGGTCACAGGTTGAAGAAGAACTATCTCAGAGTTGTTGTGACTTAGGTGCCATCATGGTTCATTGCCAGTCTAGCAGGGTGTGGTGTCCTGTGTGAATTCGATGTTTATAAGGCTCAATGTGAATTGGAAAATGCATCCTGCAAATGGACCAGATGGCAGGGAGATTGGAAATACAAAGCAATGATACAAAGCTATGTTAGGGATCAATGTGCAATTGAATCTGCCATCCAAATGTTTGCATCTAATGAATGGGAGCATGTTTTTGGAGCTTGTATGCATGCTCACAAGAGGAAATATAAGCGGGTGGAGACAAATTGGGTTTCATGTATACTATGGTCATCAAATTATGGAAAATCTTCAGACCTCTTCTCATTTTAGTCCAACATGTGCTAAGGGGTGACTTCAGAGGTTTAGCACACCTACAAGCCATCTGTAGAGTTTTTCGTGTTTGAGGCCAATAAATGGACTCGTTCGATGTGAATATGATCTCAGTCAAGCATGCGGTGCAAACTCTTATGTTGGCATGAATGAAGAAGCCCCTCGAGGGCCAAATTCTTTGTAATCTTTTGTGCTAGTTATGTTGTGGTAGCTATTTGGTTAAACAAGTATTTTAGGTAATATACACGCCAAGTCTATAGGAATAGGTATGAGTAAGTTGGGCATAAAAAATTTTCAATAAAAAGATTCTATGAACAGCAGACTACAATTTTTTTCATTTTCATCTATAACTATCATTCCTTTAAATTTAAATTATTAAAAAAAGGGCAAAATTCTTCTCAAAAATCTCTTAAACTCAACAAGTTTACGGAGAAAGGTTGTTGATGTGATTAAAGGGGAAAAATGAATAGCCTGGTAGGTTAATCAATGAGTCTCGCTAAAGGATTGTTCTACTTGCGCTCACTTCAACAAGGTGGCCATATGAAGATGCTTACTTTTCTCATTTTACTTATTGCACATGAAAAAGTTAATTACAATTCCAACTACATCCTTAAAATCCATTAGAATACATCCATGTTAACCTGGGGAGGATATGATAAGCACCTATACCAAAAAATGAAAAAAAGAGCCCGATGGAGTGGCTAGGGTAATCCTAGCTGTCACCCTGAGTTGCTGCAGGTATTTGCAATTTCTGTTTTCTAGCTCAGCTACAGCCTTCTGCTCATTCCAGGACTCCTTTTCCATGACTAAGGATTTATTATGTTTGTGAGTTTATTTTGTGTTGATTTGTGTTTCCTGTTGTGTCCTTATTGGTTGATGGCCAAGTTTTAGGAATTCGCCCGCAAATCAGAGTTGTTTATTTAAGGAGTTCTTTGCTGGGTGGTCCTTGACTGCCCCATGGTTCAGTGATTCACCTAAGTAGCTTTGTAAAAGGAGCCGTCACAATTCCTTCTCTTAATTTGGAATTTTCTTCTATGGTCAACGAGAATGTTAAAATTATCAAGGAAAAAGGGTTGATGGGTAAGGTTATCTGCCTTTGCCCTGATTATACTTCTATTTTACAACAAATTTATAACAATTAGGTATATCATGAACTCATTGGTACTCTGTATTGTGGAAACAGATATCATGCTTTTATTGTGATATCATGCTTTTATTGTTGAATGTGAGGATAGAGATTTGATATTCAGATCTGAGCCTTACTTCATAGACTCCAAGAAAATGTTTCTCATCTACTTGACTTTGAATTTTAATCCTAACATAGAAATTTTCTACGCCTGCTAGGATCAAATTGTCATATCTTCCCCATTTCATATCTTCCCTTTTTTTTTGGTATTTTTAAATCTATCGACAAATTGGCCCGCTATATTACTAGTTTACATTCTAAGGAATACAACTTCTCATGTGCCAAAATTTGTGTTAAAAATGTATTTTGCAAAACTCCCAAAAGTAATTTGACCTGCTATATTACTAGTTTACAATCCAAGGAATACAACTTCTAGCATGCCAAAATTTGTGTTGAAATGTATTTTGCAAAACTCCAAAAGGTTATTTGGCTGACTTGGAGGGTCCAAGTCATCTTCAGGTTCTATATTATGAGCAAGTTCCTTTCAAATGTAATTTTTGTGATAAGTATGTGAATTAAAAAATTAGTCCAAATACTATAATATCTCAACTTCTTTCTATTTCATCGTCATCTTCTCAAATTAATAAATAGCAATGAAAATTCAAACAAATTCCGAGGAAACACAAAAGGCCTCATTCTAATATGTTTGAGTCTCACCAACATTCTCCCTCCACTAATAAATTTGGAATTTTTCACTCTACAAAAGCAGAGGTCAAGGTTGAATGATTAATTTAATACCCCATTTCGATCACGCAATTTCATTCTCCCTCTAGAAATAGATTTGGAATTCTACACTCTATAGAAGCAGAAGTCAAGGTTGAATGATTAATTCAATATCCCATTTTGATCAGGCAGATTTGGTGCAATCAGAGATCATCAATTCACCTGTTGAGGAAGAGGCTTCACCTAAGGAAAGGACAAAAATAGTCTTTTATAAAAGAAGTAAGAAGTAAAGAAGAAAATGTAATCTTTTTTTTTTCAAATGTTCTAAAAATTAATCAATGTTATTACCCATTAATAAAATATAGAAAATATCAAAGTAAGAAATCTCCAAAATCTGGTGTCTTGATCTTCCTACATATCTAGCAAAAAGATGGTTTCACTTAAATTCTAGAGATGTTTTATTTTTATATCACCCTGTGCAAGCAGTTTGTAAGAATCTATTCATGTACTCAAAAAACAATGTATTTAATTTTCAGTAGATCTAGTCTTAAATCCCCTACTCTCTTTTTGTCAAGAAAAGTATGGTTTTTTTGTCGTCTTCCTTTTACATTTATTGAATAATTTTTAACAACATTTTTTTTCCAACGAAAAAAGTGAACTTTTTAGTAAGAAGAATAAAAATTTACAAGTATATGCCCGGGCATTCCTTTTGCTGTATGATGATCTCATAAAGCTAGTGCAGAAAAATGACAGTCTTTTCAGCACAAAAAGCTGAACAATGTATCCTCTGATGTCGTAAACTTCAAACACAGTTTACTTTTTCAACAAATAGACACTATAACCAGTCCAAAAATCATCATCCATCAAGAGATGTCAGTTCCTTGTCTATTTCCTGGGTCTCCTCATAGGAGGAAAACAACCCAAAACGAAAATAGAAACTAGTCAAAACTATGCAAACTTAGTTTCCAATATATATCAATAGTACCAGTATGATAGCAAGCATTGTGAAATTACAGAAACGTTTTTAATACTACATTGATAAAGAAAAAACACTAGGTGTGAGGAGGCTGATCCGACACACGGATCTGTCAATGAGCTTCTTCTGCTACTTTCCAGGTGCCCAAAACCTGCTGCAAACCTTCCTTAGAAAGCTTGTCTGCTGCAACATTTCGCTCCATTTATATATGGCATATTGAAAGCACATTAAAAGAGAGTTTTAAAAACTATGTTTCTTCTAATAAAGGTCTCAGCATATAATTTTGACAACTACTTTGACCATTAACCCGTTTTATGACAATTAAATAATCTCCGAAGATCTGAACCGTGAGAATGTTCTTGTGAATGAGCTAGCATAGAAGAAGTTTTAGAGCTGATAGTTCTGCAAAGTTACTTGTCCCCATCCCTAGCCCCACTGAAGCTTTCAAAGTCTGATTTTCATTTAGGTGGATGATCATCCATGCTCCTGCTTTGTTGTTCTGAGAAGCCACGTCAAAATAGGCCCATGGGACTCCTTTGATTTGTTCCTCCCTTATCTTCCTAGGGGTTCTTTCCTCCTCTGATTCAGGAATATTTGAAAGGATAGAAGAGCATTGAACCACTATTGATTCAACTAAGGTTTCCTTATCCAAAAATATACTCCTCTTCCTTGCGATCCAGACCCCCCAACAGATGATGCGAGGTAGATTCCGCATATTCCCATCAGGATATTGACGCCAACATTTGTCCCATACCTCATAAATGTTTCCCCCCTCCCAAACAACCTTCTTTTTAATGAGTTTCCTGACCTCCGCCCATACTTTTTTAACAGATGAACAAACTAGAAACAGATGTCTAATGGTTTCAAATCATGATTTGCATAATGGACATCTCCCTGAACCTTGTTTATACCTAGATTGAAGAATGTCCCATGTAGGAATTTTGCTTTTTAGAATACACCAAAAGAATAGTCTGGCTTTTGCTGGGGGTTGAGTTTCCATATCAGTTTGGTCCACCATTCCGGATCTCCCCAGCCTTTTTTTGGCATTAGGAATTTTTACCAAATTTTGGGGAGTAAGATCCATTTTCCGCCTGTGACCAAACCAGCTGATCATGTCTGTCATTTATCCTTACATTTGATCTAGCTAGCACTTCGGTATATATTTTCCACTCATTACACCAGATAGGTTGTAGGCCTAGTTCTTCTCCGGATTTCCAAGCTTGCCCCCATATAGAAGAGAAGCCAATTTTCTCGACCTAACTTAGGGAAAAGATCTAGGGGAAAGGGCGAATTTTTCATTGCATCAAACCCAGGGGTCTTTCCTATCCTTAGTTTTACCTCCTTAGCAATATGCCAGACCGAACCTTGTTCAATCACCTTGAAAGCCTCCACTGTGGCTTTCCAAACCACCGAAGCATTTTTCCTTTTCTTGATTGGGTTCCTGATCCATTATTCTAATGGTACAGGGTCTATGTATTTCCTCTTCACCACTCTTGTCCATAAATTTTCCATTTTGATGATTCTCCATCCTAATTTTGCTGCCAAAGAGATACTGAAATCACTGAGATTTTTTATCCCCCATCCTCCCCATTCTTTAGGTCTTGCCACCTTTTCCCAGGCTACCCACGGAAGTATTGAGTCCTCCTTTGATCCTGCCCACAGAAATCGGCTGCAAATTCTTCGTATCTTATCCAAAATAACTTTTGGGACCCATGCTAATGCTGCGTAATATACTAGCATGGCTAGTAACACATATTTGATTAAAGTCAATCTTCCTGCTCTGGAGAGCCATTTGTAGCTCCAGTGCGAGATTCTAGCTTCATTTTTTGCAACCAGCTAGTTTCAGTCTTGTTTCCTGTATGCGTTAGGCTTCAGCCAAAAACCTAAATATTTGAAAGGATTCTCGATGCTGAGCACATCAAATGGAAGAATTGAGGTGATCTGGTTTTTCTCAAGCCTGTATAATCCTTCCATAATTAGCTGGGATTTCCTGTAATTTATTTGCATCCCTGTCGCTTTCATGAAGAGGTGAAGAATATTTTTTAATTCCTTGATTTCATACAAATTTCCATTAGAGGACAATAAGATATCATCTACAAACAGGATATGAGATATGAACATGTTGACTGCTACTTCCAGACCTTTTACAGTTCCCTCCTTTTTGGCCAAGCGTATGAGCTAACTCAGTCTCTCTGCCACCAAAAGGAAGAGTAGGGGTGACAGGGGGCACACTTATCTTAATCCCCTATGTTCTTTGAAGAAAGGTGAGGGTGCACCGTTTATGAGAATTGCAAAGCTAACACTAGTGATGCATCCCATTATCTGCCTGATGAAATCATGTTTAAATCCTAAATGGGTGAGGAGCATCCTTAGATAAATCCAGTTGATTCTATCATAAGCTTTTGATAAGTCAATTTCAATCACTGCTCCCTTCCTCTTCATCTGCTTGACACTATGAATAGTTTCCTGTGCCACTCCTATAGCTTCGTGGATCTGACGGCCATCCAAGAAACCGAACTCCTCATTTGTGATACATCCTGACAAGATCAGTTTTATTTAGACTACAATCACTTTTGCGATGATTTTGTATATTCTATTACACAGGGAAATTGGCTTGAAGTCTTCAAAAGATTCTGGGACTTCCTTCTTAAGTATAAGTGTTATGAATGTTGCATTGAAGGCACTGTATACCTCACCTTTTTTCCTAGAATCTTGCACCACCTCTGTTAATTCTGCCCGAATTTGGTCAAAGAAATTTTGAAAGATTTCTATGGTCCACCCATCTGAGCCTGGACCCTTGTCTTTTGCCATTGAATTAATAGCACTTTCAACTTCCTCCTTTGAAACTTCGTTCATTAAGCTCTCCGCTTCTTCCTCCTCCACACACCGAGGGAAACATTGAGTAGTCCTGATTACTTCTGCTATTGTGATCTCTCCTTGATCAGCAAACAGATTCTGAAAGTGATTTCTCCCCAGATTTGAGAATTCCTCAAAAGTGTTAACCTCTCTACCCTCCTCATTCTTTAATTTCCAAATTGTATTCGAGTTTTTCCTCCCTTTTGCATATTTATGGAAAGATCTTGTGTTCTCATCACTGGCTTTCAGCCATATCGCTCTACTCTTCAACCTCCATTCCTCCTCTCTTGCCAATAAAATTTGATCCCTGTGTTTTTCAAGCAATAAGATTCTCTCCTTTGACTCCTGCGATGCATAGCCATCTGACTCCATACTTTCCATCCCCCGGAGCTCTTCATAGATTTGGGTTAATTCCTCGTTCTTTCCTTGCATCCTGGTCTTTGCCCATTCAATGGTTTCTTTCTTTAGCCTTTTTAAGTTTTCCATGAGCAGGAATCCTTTCCCTTCCTGAGAGCTTCTATCTGGATGATTCCAGGTCTCACTAAACAGTTTATTGAAGGAATCCTCTTGTAGCCATGATCCATTAAATTTGAATGGAGCTGCTGGTTTCCTAGGAGGTTTGGAAAGCTCTATAAAGATTGCGAAATGATCCAAGTTTCCTCCCTCTCCTACCCATTTCCGAAACATTGGAATTTTGGTAGTCAGGTCTTCACTTCAGAGAAATCGATCCAATCTTTTAGCAATTATAGCTTCTCCAACTCTTCGATTCCTCCACGTTGGTTTTAGCTTGATAAGATTTACGTCTATCAGATTATGGGAATTTATATCATTCTGAAAATAGTCTGATAGAGGGTCCTCTCTTGCCCCAAGTCCCCAGGCCTCGGTGATTCCTATTGAGAAGTTTAAATCTCCACCCAAGACCATATTGTGGCTTCCCATAATTGATTTTGACAGAAGGTCATTCCAGAAATTCATCCTCCCCTGACAAGGCCCATATATGTTTAGGATTGTTAAAGGGAAGCCAAATTCTAGAGTTTGAATCTCCATTCCTATAGCATGATCCATACCCCATTGGTTTATGATTCTCACTCTTCCTTCTCTGTATCAAATTTCCAAACGTCCCGAGTGGCCAACTGAATCAACTGCTATAAATTGCCAGCCTGAGAGCAGATATTTTAATGTTGTTTCTACTTCTATACATTTACCTAGGGTCTCTTGTAATATAATAATATCACGTTTCAAACTCATGAACATCTCCTTTAAGGCCAATTTTTTTGGCTTACTGGCTAAACCCCTCCAATTCCAGGATGACAAAATCGATTACATTCTCTTGGGGATACATTTCTCTAACCGCCCCATGGATTGACATTTGTTTCCCGTCTGCCACATCAAACTTCACTCTTACCTGTGCTTTAGATAAGTTAGACTTTCTACCCCTC
Source organism: Pinus taeda (assembly GCA_000404065.3). NCBI lineage: Eukaryota > Viridiplantae > Streptophyta > Pinopsida > Pinales > Pinaceae > Pinus > Pinus taeda. The sequence goes on from APFE031441104.1 coordinate 87,891, forward strand.
AATTTTCTTTTCAAGCTTTGAGGGGAGGTCAGACCTATTCCGCCAATCGATCCTAAAATCATAGGTTTTTTTATCTAGAGATCGAAAGTTATAGTGACATGCAAGAGTGGAGGAATCTTGTTTAACTTCCTCATTCAGGTCATCTTCACGGTTCAGATCTAGTGAAGGGATAACAGCCGTGAGGTTTTCAACATGATTTTCAACATGAGTTTGATCATCAAGCATGTAATTTTTGCGATGTGAACCAGTAATCAACCAATCATATTTAATTTCAGAAGGAGATAAAGATGGGTTACTTGAGTCTAGTCTCGTACCTGTTAAGTCTTCAATGGGGTTTGCATTTGTGGAAGCTGATGGTCCTTTGAATGGCTCCTGGATGAAACTTTCATTGTCGAGCGCGGTTCCGACCATTCCTTTCCTACCTGAAGATATATTTGAGGACTGATCTATTGGCTTCCCCTGCTAATTTTTATCCTCATCCATAGCCTCCACCTCCTGATTCTCCTCTGTCTCCACAGTCTCAAAAGGCTGATTCTAATTTGCTCCCTTGCCCTCCTCTTCAATCATCTGCTGATGCCTTCTTCGACTCTTCCCTAGGGGGCAGTATATAGCTAGATGGTCGTAGACATGACATCTATGACATCTCAAGGGAAGATGTTCATAGTCCAAAGGCTACTCGAAGACATAATCTTTGTACTGAATTTTAATTGTCTCCGCAAGACCTCCTCTATGGTTTAAATTAACCAAGATCTGAGCCATCGCTTCGTTTTGAGTTTGAATAAAGGACATGTCTGCCTCTAGGTAAGTGCCCAGAAGATTCTCGATAGACTTGAACACTGATTCCACCCAAAGCTAGGAGGGCAATCGCGGTGCTCGAACCCAAACTGGAAACACATCTGTCCTTTCATGCAATGCATCAAACATCGGGCTCCATCACTTGAATAACACTGGGTAATTCCCAAAGGCCCAATTCCTCTCTACTACCCTATCCGCCGCTTCTTTGTTTTCAAATCTCACCATGAACCATCCTTTAGCTAGGGCTGAGACCTTCAAGTTTTTTACTACGTCTGTCTGCCATTGCTGCTCTCCCCAATTTTTGATGAATTAGGTTGTGTATTTCTTGCCCCTTGCTCTTCCAAGCAGGGTACATTCGGCCACTTCTAAGGCTTCTTCCACCTGCACGTCCATTCCCAACACTAAGTTAGCTTCAAAATCCTTCTTCTTAATGGATTTCTATTTTTTCCTTCTTTCCCCTGTCTTCTTTATCTTAAAACCATCCTCCTTGGTTGGAGTGCTCGCGACATTCTTGTTTATCCCCTCTTGCTGCTCATGCACTTCTTTTTCTGATGTAGGGTTCCTCTGAGCGATGGCATCTGGAGTTGATTTTCTGCCTGAACCTTTGGCTAATCCTTTTGTGGTATTAATAACCATATCCTGCATCCCAAAACCTGATTCATTGTGGTTTATTCTTGGTTCCAATATCCCTCCTACTCCAGTATCAACTGGTCCTACATTCTGACTAGGGCTTACTAAACTTTAGGAAGAGATGGTTCTAATGACTGCCAGCACCCTTTCTATCTCAGCACTATTCTGAAACCCTCAAATTGAGCCAAATTTTATGATATATTCAAGGCCTCCTAATAAGAGGGAACCCGATGTAGAGGTCTTCCCTTTACTTCCTTGTATCGAGAGAGGGGTTCCTACTTGATGAAATCTCTCCTTCTGAAAGCACGCCTCCTGAAAACCCTTTGCGTCGAGATTGTACAGTCCGGCTAGATCTAGATGCCCTTCTACTGAGCCCTTACAAAACTTGTTAACCTCTATCTCTCCTGGTGGGAGTTTCTCATACCCTTGACTGCCTTCGGACCCAAAATACCATTTAATATTTCGAGCAGTTAGATCTTTTCCCCATAGCAATAAGATGTCCTCTGGTGCTGGATCCAAGTCAACAGCTTCTCTCGGATTAACCATGCTTAATATTCCCTGCAGACAAAACCTAAAAAACCACAAACAGCTTTATCCTTCCAACTAAAAATAGTGTAGCAGCTCAGATCTTCCGAATATGGTGCCAACGCATTAGCTCTCATCTCTTTCACAGGGATAAGCCCTTATTTCCAAAAACTCCTTTGCAAGTTCCCCCAGCTGTCTCCATCAAAAGGTTTTGTTTCCCACTTGCCTCGCTAGTAACCACGTTGTCCTTCTTCGTACATCAAAGTCTCCATCGCCATTCTCTATACCCATGCGTGCAAGGGTCTAGGCCCTTGGCCTAGTCGGTCATGGCTCAAAAAATCCTTCTTGTGACCAAACCCTCATCTCATCCCCGCTCTCATAAGGGTCATGTCCGAATAATTTTTAACAACATGTTCTAATAACAATTTTTTTAATACAAAAATTGTAACCTTCATTCCTATACACTGCTATAGAAGCATGTTCCAGTAGAATTTTTTTTTTTAAACAAAAATTCTCATTACAAAAAAAATCCAATATAAATAAAATTTAAAAAAAATACATCTATAAACCCTATTTTTGATCTCATGATAAATACATCCCAAATTAGATTCACATGTCTCTATTGATAAATAGATACCAGATTAGATTCACATGTATCTATTGAAACATTGTGATAAACAAACTTGGAAAACAAACAGTGTTAAGTAGATACCTCACTTCAACGAGCACGAAGTACACATCTTATAGAATATCTCGCTTCTACGAGGACAAAGTACAAATTTCAAAAACACACAAATGTGAAAATCAATATGCAGTTTGCAGTGTAAACATCGTCGCACCTTTATATATAACGGTTAACGTGTCGTCATAAGGGCTGAGGAAGACAAGAGGCAGACTGGAAAAATTCGTGTTTTGTATGGGAGTGAGTTTTATTCTTCGGCGTCATTCATGGAACAATAACGACGAGCCACTCTAAAAATATTGATTGACTTCTCAATCTGCCTCTAGCTCTTCTGCGCTCCTCTTTCTTAGCTCATCTCAGAACCCTTTCTTTCCATATTTAAATAATCTTCTTTGTGTGGTGTTCAGTAAAATAGCAGAACATTTTTCCATATTTAATCCTCGCCCCTTTTAGATATTACCAAATAGGAGTAGTACCTTTACAGAGAGTAAATTTATTGGCCTTATACAACCATACCATACAGTGAGAAACATTCTGAGGTAACAACTAGCTGCATCCTCGTTGACTTCATATATAAACTGCATAGTTAAAATTATACAGACAAGCAAGCAAGCTCATGTATGTACCATATTAGACCTGTGCAGCACAGGATACTGATTGGTCCTGTAGCGGGGCGGACTCGACCACACGACCTACAGAATTCACAGTGTAGAAACCTACAAGAGCTTCCAAACCTTGAACTTGCATTTGAAGATTCAAAATATAGTCGGTGGTCTCCTGAAAAAGTGTATGAACTTCCATTTTCTTGCCACCAGGAGAAATCTTCTGCAGAGTCTGGAGTCTTTTGTCAATGGAACCATGATTTGGCTGCTTATTTCAAGATCAACATTATTACAACATTTTTGATGGAAAGACGTTGATTTCATTTTTCTCGCCAGTGTTATGAGGGAGGATTTCTTCTGCTTCATCATCGTGATGGTATTTTTTTTGTGCATGAGGTGGAGATTCAGAGCTCGAGTCCAGGCAGAGCCCTTGTTGATAGTGCGAGCCAAGCACATGTCAGCTACAAAACGAATGGCTCTTTGGCTCACTAACCGTTCAGTTTTCGACCAGTGTTGGATCAACGATCACACTTCATTCAATCGTCTAACACCACAAATCCACGATCAACAATAGGACACGACGACGGCTGGGGCAATTCATTCCAAAGGGAAACACCTTACAACATAAATATATTCTATATAGAACTGAAAGATTCAAACACAATTTTGAATCTAGGTGCAAATAAAGTGAAGTGTAACATAGAACATTTTTATAGCCACTTGAGTGATACCTTATCCACCAAGCCCCTTTAAATGATTAATTTCATTTTGGATCATTTAATTTTACAAGATAAAAAGCAAATTGCACCATAACATTAGCTTTCAAAATCTTCAACACGCAAGATGAAAAACGAAAGAACAAATTGCACCGGCTTACCAAATCTTCAACTCTTCTTATATGCCATTATTTTTATGCTTTGTGCCCTTTTATCAAGATATGTCAGCAAATGAATTTTTGATTTGTATGTCAAGTTAAAATATGCTTTTGTACCCTTTTGGTCTGATGTCAAAAGATGAGTATGTCAGGTTATAATATGCTTTGTACCCTTTTGGTCTGATGTCAGAAGATGAGTGTGGCACTTTTAAATTTTCGCATGCCTGGGTATCAAATGCTTCCTACTTTTTTAATCCTAAAATGAATGACTCTCTACACATAAAAAATTTTGAATGATCACATGCACAAATGGAAAGATACTATAATGTACTATTAAAAGAATTTATGATCACATGCAGAGATGGAAAGATACTATAATGCACTATTAAAAGAATTTATGGTCATACAGAGCTGGAAAGCTTATCATGGATCATTGATATCAAACTTTGTTAGCGTAAGAGATGTAAATGGTGAAAGGGGATGGATATCATGCGTATTATTATCCTCCAACATATATTTATATATATACACACACTGTATCTGACAATATTTTACGCTACTCAAAGAATAATGAATATATGGTATTCAATTAATTATAGCAGCTATTTCTGGTCCCTTTATAGTCTCTGCTTCTTTCTTTGTCACTATGTAAAAACAAGAGTCATCTGGAGAGGAATAAGTCCAGCAACTGTCAATTAAAATATCCATGAAAAAGAATTCATTCAAGTAGAATGGCCCTGGACAATTATCATCAATTAAACAGTTGCTTCAATTGAAATAACATGAATTTAATTTGTAATGTAGCCCTCCACTGACCATTCAAATGAAGAAGCCCTCTCGCAGACTCAACCATACAATAGAATACAATACTAGAGCATTTATGACAGTATGCAGTCACTCCCCTAACATAAAAAGATGGAACATGACCCTATGTTGGAAAGGATTTCATACGAACCAATGCTTCTAGTGCATTACCCTCATACTAGATAGCATATTTAAACTCATCCCATTGTAAAGTACTCTTGACAAACAACATCATAACATTCAAAGGGATTCATAAAAAAACCCTAAAACAACAGAAAAACTCAAAATCTGCAAAGCAATTGTAATCTCCTAAGTCGAAGATTATCAAACAAAATTTATTAACTCAAATCATTATCAGTAGAAAGGGTCATGAAAAGGTCCCTTTATATCCATTTATATTCAATACAACTGCCAAGAGAGCCGCAGATGCATAGTTACCTACACCTGCCATTCTCACTCACACTCACAATGCACCTGTTACTGCGAGTTGATGTGGAAAAGCCAAAATCCTAAGCACAATTCCTGTTGAGCAAATGTGAATCTCAGACAGGCCACTAGAAATTCGAAGCGGAAATATCCCTGCTCGAGGTTCGAGCAGTCGACTAGAATGGACCAAGAAATGTGAGATAATAAGATTTGCAATGCAATGGTTAAGAGTGTCACGTATTAATAATCTTCTATGCCTCAGAGGACCAATGGAGAAATCACACGTCATGGAAAAATAATATAACAAGCACATGTCAGCTGCGAAACGAATGGCTCCCTGGCGATGCGTCTGTCCTGTTTCCTCATTAACCATTTAGTTTTGGATGAGTGTTGGATTGACGATGTCACTTCATTCAATCGTCTAACACCACAAATCCATGGTCCACAATAAGACATGGCGACAACTCAGGCAATTCATTTCAAAGGGAAATGCCTTACGGTGTAATTAATTCCATCTTAGTCACACCCAATTAAAGTACCCTAGTTAGGTATCTAATCTGTAGCACTGCTTGTGCTATGACTATTAATAGAGCATATCATTCGGAGATCTTCCATATACCTCTATATGTATGTAATTATGAATACCACCCTAGTTAAGAGGGAGTGTTGAAGACCGACTGTAACTAGTTTTAGTTTGCATAAATGTATTTGAGACATGATGTAATTTACTTTTCAAAAGAAAGAAAACTGAATTTTATTATTAAATAAATTGACCTATTAATAGATTCGTTTAACACTTGGCTCAAGTTTTTTTGGTTAAAGTCTCCATTGAAGGCTTCCAGGATTTATGACATGTGTCCTTATCCATGTAATAACATAAAATACCCTTCTTGGGCTTTAGTTTTCAAGAAATAAATTTATTTTAATGTAAAATAGGTCAATGAGGGCTCCTCCACCAAATCCACCTCAAACTAGAAAGGTTGTCCTAACTAAGGGGAGAAATCAGCGTCATTTGGTGAAATCTCTCACTAATTTTGATCTGCAGTTACTCGGGTAGTAAAAGGTGTTGAATTTAAGAAAGAAGGTGGAAAGGGATAGGGAACGAGAAGGAGGTCTCTATCAAGCACAAGAATTTGAAATTATCTATCTCTTTCTCCCATGTGTGAAGTCGTTGAGCTAGTGGAAGGGAGACGCTACATAAATATAGATGAGATGAAATTTTGAATTTGCTAGGGGCCAAAATTCTAGGTTGTCGCTAGGCAGAAGTTGTTGGACAAGAAGAGGATAGTAAAATTTCCTAAATTAAATTGGAAGGTCGAAGAAGGTATTTTGGTCTAATTCTTTGTCTTATTCAACTTAAATTTTCTAGTGGAAGAGTTCGAATGGCTTTTCCCCTATACAGGGGTTTTAACCTTAGAAGAATTCCTACATCTAGTGTTCTTGATCTAAAAGAAGTACTTAAGAAAGTTTATAAAAACATAAATATATCACAGGTAATTATAAGCATAAGAAAAAGTGTCTTCCTTTCTTATTTTCTAACATTTTAAGAACATATGTTCAGTTTATAGCTGGAGCAATGTTATTGAAAATTGTCTTTCTAGAGGATCAGTATAAAGACAATGGAAAAATAATTTGAGTTTCCTATATAATTCAAATGTATTTCATATTTATAAATGTGCTTCCGGATTTACAAATAGTTCTACTTATGTTGTCATCATTGGATAAGAAATTTAATTGAATTGTTTTGAAAGAAAATATCATTGTTTGGTCCATCTTTGTCATATAACAACTACAATATGTTGTTGCAACATAGAAATCTAAAATGAATTGGGCATCTATGTTCTCTTGCCACAATAGTAGGATTTTTTTTTGCAAATGAATTTATTCACACATCACATGGATTTATTTTCAATAATATGATAAGTCAAACAATAGAAGGGTGAATGATTAATATATATATTTTTTGTAATCCCAAGATTAGTTAGGACAATATCAAAAGTTATGATTTTTTATGAGGCTTTGTTTTGTAAAAGAGAGGAAAGTTGTTTTTCGTTTTCATTATTTCACATATGTTGCAAGATACAATTTTGATAAATTGGTCAGAAAGGAAAATCAAATTTATAGCCATAATGTCTATTTTTTTTTGCAATTTTTGTCGTGATGATAAGTCTAAGGTTGAATCATTTCATTTGGAAGCATTGTTGAATCAGAAGACAAATAACATTTGTATCACGAGAATGTTGATATATTTCTTCCTTTTGATTCCAAAGCAATCCCTGATCATTTTCTATTCCTCTACTTTGGAACTCTCTCATGAAAAAATAATCTTGCAGCTATCCAAATAGTTCATTGTTTTTTGCAGTCAAAGTATGTAGTGCTGACATTTTATGCATGTTACATTAACAAGAAATGAATGGGTGATGGCTAATCAATCTATCAATTAATGATAGTGTTAGTTAATGTGACTTGCTATAGAGATAGATATTTATTTTTTCAATTCATCTACCAAAGGATCCTAGAGATGCTCAACACTAGGGAATGTGACATAAAATGTTGGTGGACCAAGTTGTCATATCTTTGCAAAGATATATTTTCATATTCTTTCAGTGTAGTTAGGATATGTGTGAATTTGCTTCGAACATTGATATGAAATCATTGGCTGCAGTATTTTCTGAAGATTGTTTTTATTTTTGATGTATTTAGTAAGTGGTTTTTCCCTTCAAGCTCTGGAGCATTGGGAATGGAAATGCACGTGGAGTTGGAAACCTAGCTTATCAATATACTAATTTATTTAAAAATATATATTCATAATATGTGATAAGAAATTTCTAAACATATGCAATAGTTTCCATTATGTAGTCTATTGATAATAGAAGTGATTCATGACATCAACAAGTTGAGTAGAGCCATAAAGTAGTGTGAATAATTTAAGCTCTTCAAAGAACTTGTCCTCAAAAATACTGAATGGATTGAATCCTTCATAAGGCATGATCTGTATTATTGTTGCACAAGATCATGGATTAAATGTGCCTCTAAGTAGAATTGTACAAGTTTTTTTTATTTTGGCTCTAGATCATTGTTCACATTTGGAAAATCTAGCCAATCTATTACACGAATATTGTTGTCATCGCTTTATTTACTTTGATCAAAATGTTTTTTCCATTCGTTGTTGATTACTATTTGTTTATTTTTGTATAAAATGGTGTTATGTAAGTCATTCAAAGTAGTTATCATTGTTTTGTTTGAATGTCTCCAAATAAATAAGCATTCTTGTACTCCATTTTTCTCGTAGCATAATTGAAATTGCGATGCATTCATCAATATTTCTAGGAAATGTTTTTTGATATTTTTCTAAACTAGAAGGAAAATTTATAATTGTGACTGTTAATCAAATTTGTGATTCCTTGTAGCCAAGTTTCCTTATTTTTGCGATGGCCATTCTTGGTGCCACTAATATCTCCTCTAAAGGTGTTAACTTTGTAATAGAAATAGTTTTTTTGTTTCAAATAATATGTAAGGGTGATGCAAATGTTGGAAAATTTTCATTGAGTACTCTAGTATTGTAAGATATACAAATTTATTTATTTATTTTGATGGGTTTGACTTCTGTTGTAGTTGTGAGAATGTGATATTTTTGATGAGTCACATATATTTTTCAAAATGCAATATGTCCCAAATGTAGCATGCAATTGTAGGCATGTCTTGGATTGATTAAAAATATGTCTTGATTGTAGAACCTTTTTTTCGTATTATAACATGGCACCCTGTATTTGTATAACATGTTTTAATTGATGCAAGTGAATACATTACCTGTTGGATTTATCGAAAAAGGAAACAAAGATTAGTTTGTTGTGTTGTTGGCTAAATCATGAGAAATGGGAGTCTTGTTTTGGTAGTGTCTAATGCATAAGCTCTTTAACAAATTTCACTCTATTGACATTTTATTATCAATTGAGTGATTGTCTACCTAGGAACAATATGTAGTAGCATTGGATTCTCTATCACAAAAATGTTTCAAATGAACAACTTACATCGCATTGCAATTTTTTTTCTTTCTAAAATTGATTGAAGGATTATTTGTACATTTTCATTTTGGTATACATTGTTGACACTATTAATTTGTAAAAGCACATGAAAATGTGCACGTGATGTGGACACTGGCATATACATAAGATACATGACTTTAGTTGAAGTATGTGATGAACAGAACCTAAGATAAATATATCTCATTTATGCACTCCAAATGTATATGTTAACTACAGGTATTTCACATATCCATTGGATCAAGAGATCTTTTCTATATATATGTCCATTTACATATGGCATTGATAAGTTAATAATATAACCTTGCCCATATTTGATATATTTTTCTTGATCAATTATTTTGACATGAAGGTGTTTTTCCAAGCATCTAGTACATCTGATATCATTGTGAATGTGGAAGATTTAAAACGTTTGGGCGATTGTTATTCAAATAGAAAAAATATGAAATCATGGTGCAAGTGTACAAATAGACATGAACAATGAGTCCAATGTAATGATACATTAAGAACCCCTATTCTATTAGGGTTTACTCAATGGAAAACATGTCAAATTGTATAGATGGGAATTGGAATGGAGAAACTCATGGAGCAAATAATCTAGGAATTGAAGGTAGAATTTCCTTTGTGGGATACAACATAAGTCATTGAAAATGGCCTCATATATGGTTATGGTTATGTGGTATAATATAAATTGATATCCATGGATGTCTTGATTGATGTAGAAATTTGGTTTACCATTTACGAGTTTCCAAACATTGATTAGAACAAACAACCAAGTAGAGAACTGTTTCATGGAAAACACATATCTTCACAAGGTAATTGTAGAAAAAGCACAAACATAAGAAGGTGTAGACAATCCTTGAAAGTACATTTGAACATAATTTCTTGGTGAATATTTTCAAGGTACTTATAAAAAAATTCAATATGAAGTTATTGAACAGTGGAATCATGTTGGCGACTTAAGAAATGTTAGAAGTGATTTACAATTCCTTTTCATTCTTCAGTTGAGGGAAGAAGAATAAAAAATGAGTCAAATAGACAATCTCTTAGATAATAGAATAAATGTTGAAGTATATAGAAATGGAATCTAGATAATCTTAGATCAATTTAACATACATTGGACTCATTTAACGCAAAATAATTTTTCATTACCATGAAGTCCAATGAGGCGATAGGAAAATTTTCCAGTGAAACGCTTCTTTGCAATGCAAAAATCATGAAGTATTACGAATATTCAATCACCATGTATCATTAAAGAAAGACTACTAAATTTTCTTTATATCATGTACATTCCTTTATTTCTTTCCAATAGGGAAAACGTAAGTACCTGGATCTACGATAGAGAAGATGAAGAAGAGTTTGTAAGAATATCAAAGTTAAAAATAGAATATTATTCATGAAAGAGGGAACCAATGGTTTTCATCGTAAAATTAAATTGTTCCATTTCTAAACAAAGACATGCTCTCTAATGACAAATTATATATTGAAGAACATGAATAATAATGTCCTTCATATAGACAGTGAGTATGTGAAGAAAAAAAAAAAAACACACAATATCATCTTTCACATACACTATTCTCACGGTTCTCTCAAACACAAAGTTAAAATAACATTTTGATATGTTACAAGTAAAAAAGAAGGCAATCAATTTTTATGAAGAAAATTTTCAATGTAGAAAACATAAATTTCTTTTTCTAAGTGCTTCCCTCAAAGTGTAAAAGCATATAATCAACTCAAATTCATTAGGAAATGCAAGAAATATATTTTCATGAACAAAACAAAACTAGAAAAAAAATAATCGTGAGAGGTATTGCTTAGTAAAGCTGATACAATAGGGTAAGGGGGGAGAGTCTTCCTTCAAAATTAGCCACGTCCTGCACATAGCACCATTGCCTTAACTCTTGAACCACAAGCCCATTGATAAAATATGAATTCTACACTTACATTTACACAAATGCTTATGATTAAGTGAAACTTTGATATTTGGATAAATTCTCAAAATGATAATGTCATTTATGAATCACTCTGATGTGCACAACTCATAAGTTTGAAATTCATTATTACAATAAATAAAGATAGGATCATCAAAATTCTCCTAGTAAGTTTATAGTATCAAATGTATTCAAGGCATTAAAGGGATTCATAGTATCAAAAGCATTCATTTAGCCATACTAATGTTATTGGAACCAATTGGCATGAATCAAATCAAAATCGAGAGATACTAAACCAAAGTACTAAACTAGTCCTAGTAAGCTAGTCTTAATTTGGAATGGAGTCTAAAAGGCTAGTTACGGATATGCATTATCATGCTAAAAGAAAAATATAAATCAGATAGCAAAATATTCTTTGCACACTATATATTAGCTATGTTTTCATATTTGATGTCTAATGGTTTGGAGTTACATTGATGTATATTAATAGATTTTTCATTTTTCATGTCATATAAGGCTATTGTGTGAGAATTTTTCTGTAGATTGGAGATTTTGTAATCCAACCAAGAGATTGAACTAAGACTATCTAACTACCAAACAACTTCAAATGTGGGTTTAATCTAGTTGTGAACTTTATTCCATGTTTTTTTTTCTTTAGATATTTTTCATCTACTTCCTTCAAGTATTAGTAACTAGATTTAGTGATAATTAGGAAAAAAAAGACCTATTTTTGATAATTGATACCTTTATGGTCATTTCCTTGCAAAATTTCTAGTTGTAGTTTTCATCCATATAAAATTGCTATAGCAATGTGTAGGAAAACACTTTAGTCCATGAAAATAGACCATGATAAAACTTGATGGATAATAAATATCATTGAAAATAGTTTATGTTAAGTCCTCCTCAAGAATCATAAATTGTTCCAAGAGCCCAAAGATAACCTAATAAATAGTATATCTCCCTCATCTATTCAAAAATAAAAGAAATAAATTTATTTTTCTAGCAATTGTTTTCTATATTTCATATTCTATAAAATACATTTACATTTTTATTTTAAATATTTTTTAATTCTTGTAACATATATAGTTAGCATATTTAATCACCAATGATATATATTGATCTATGGGACCTTAAACTAAAATAATTTAATTTTATAGCATGCTATAAATTTAATTTAAATTTTATATTTTGTGAAAGTTGTGGAATTTTAACACTTTCTTTACTTCAGAATTATTTTTTTAGAAAATTTGAATTTGTGTAGAGTTGATAGTGATAATCAACGTACACTATAAACCTTGTATGAGTGGATACATACTGCAAACTACCACTAGTAGATAACTTATTATTTGTCAAGTGCCAAGGCATCAAGAAATGAAACCAAAGGGGATTTTCACGTGTCATCAACATTGAACATTTCTCATAAAATCTGAATGGTAACAAAAGCTATAAAACATGTGCCAACAAGCTACCACTACTAAGTAAGTTATAATTTGGAAAGCTTCAAGACATCAAGAGACACACCAAGAGAAGGGATGCAGGGTCTTCAACATCGAGTAATTCTCATACAATATGAGTGGTACAAAATCTATCCTACATATATACCTAGGAAAAAGCTTGAAGGTAGTTTGAAAAATTCTACAACAACTAAAGAAAGTTGAAGGTGAGGATATCATGGGGAAGGATACATAAAAGCAACCTAGAATAAGCCTAAAAATAATTAATTCATCAGAAATTATTGTAAGATTAAAAAATGGGGGTTGTTCCAGAGCTAGTCCATTCTCTAAGCTGTTATTGGTTCAGGCTGGACATGTTGAACTAGTAGCATATACTAGATGTGGATAATATCTAGCTGCAAGAAAATAAATCTAGACCCAAAAAGTTTATCTGAGAAGAAAGCAATGGAAAAAGGAAACCTTTGAAGCATCCAAAACTTAAGGATTTCAAAGAGATTATAGTAGAAGCTCTAGCAATCAATAAAGAGCATATACAACAATTTGAAATCGCATTGTAGGAACTTGAATAGCTTGGAAACTATCAGCATAAGCTGAAGCCACAAGATCATAACTCTTAAGTGGCAGTATCAAAGAAGAAAGCTTGTTTTAGTTGCAAGTAAAGGAGCATGTATCTCTAATCTTGAAGAGGAACTTTTACACTTAAAATAAGAAAACTCAGTTAGAGATTAACTTAAGGATTTCAAAGAGATGCTTTGCTTTAAGCTCTTGTGGTTGTTTGTACCCTCAACATGTCAAGGCCAAGAACTCAATTACCGATAGTTGCGTCATTTAGCATACTAAAGATCAATGTTAGAGATCGACCTGGTATGGAACTACTGGAAGTGCGTATGAAACCCTTACTCTTGTTATCCTTGTTTATTTCCCCACTTTTGCCTGTGCGAGTTGTGTTGCTTTCTCTGTCGCTACTGAAATTTTTGGTTGTTATGCTACTATCTCTGATTCTACTACCTTTTCCTTTTCTTATAAGGGTGGAACACAATCTCCATCTCTATCTACAAAGACCTAGTTCCATCTGACCTACATTTCCTTGTAATTCAGGCTACACCAATGGCATTGCTGCTAGAACTCAAACTACTACTTTCATGCAGAGATGGTTTAGCCTGAATAACAAATTGTCTGGGGGGGTATTCCATGTAATTTGTGTGAAAATTATGAGGGTTTCATTGTAGAAGCTTCTGTAACACCGTTGAAGCTTAACTTGGATAATGTTGTGCATTCGTCCATTTTTATTGGAGCAGTTGACATTACAACTATTGGCTTATAAACATCGGATTTTTGAGATATTGTCGGTCTAAAAGTGTACCATATGGGGAAACTGTATGGTACATAAGGGGTAACAAAACATGGGAACACTGTCAGATCAATAGAAGTTGTTTCATCAGCCTGAGGAAGAATAGTTCCTACATCTGCAGAAGTTGCATAATTATCACCTCATTTGGTTTCTTCTTGGTCGAGGTCGACTGTGATGATAATACAAGCAAGGCAGATGAAGGTAATGGACAATTGATAGGTTCAGCAATGATATCAAATAGGCTAGAATGTTGTTTTGTTCTAGTTAGATTACTCTGCCTGATAAAATGCTTTTGTGCATGAGTAGCAACCTCAGTAGGAGTTCTTGTCAACACAAAATTTTTTGATATACCTCTCCAATCACCCTTTCCAAGCTTTTGAAGGCCAATAATAAACATGAAGTGTTCCTCTTCAATCCATGGAACCCCTGAGATTGATTGATTTCAAGGAAAATATAGAAAAATTCACAACTCAAACTTTTTATGCTCACAAGAAAGAAGACACTGCATGAATTTTGTTCAACTCAGACTATTTGTTGATAATCAAAAAATTCAAGAACAAAAAGCTTTGAAAATTATTGGAGCAACAACTCAAGCCCTTTCTAGGTTTAAAGGATGGCCAGTAGGGAAAGGCATTGATCCTTCAAGGTAAAGGTGCTTGGTTGAAATATCATGGAACCCTCACCCTATCAGAATGGGGTAGAGGTTCAAAGCTGAAATTTCTTGGAACCCTCTACTATGGTAGAGATGAGACAAAAACCATCACTTATCCAAAAAAACAAAGACAGGGAACTCAAAAGAATTGAAGGAACATAAACCATAGCACTCTACAAACTTAAAGTACTAAATAATTTATGAGAACAATGCCACAAAGAACCAAAAAATTTAGAACCTCCTATAAAATCGCATATCTAGTTGGACAAAGGTGAAAATTTCAAATTTCTTGCAACCCTCTACTATGGTAGATATCAAACAAAAACCATTATTTATCCAAATGTAATTGCTACAGACTGCACCATCACATATTTTCATATTGTGCATAGCCCTGCATATGAGGGAAGGTATTTCGCAATATGGTATGTGGAACCATGAGGCTGCTATGAGCCAAATGCATCATTAACATATACATCAGCTAGGGTAGAGAGATGAATTACAAATCTGTTAAGCTTCTCTCCTTTGTATTCCTCCCTCTGTTTCATGGAAGAGCTAAAACTATTATCAAGAAAATATGATTGGCTACAAAAGTTATAAAGGAAATGACTATATTCAATCATATGTAGCTGATCCTTTGTCTTCTTCTCATGTTTCATGGAAGAGCTAAAATTATTATCAGCAAGAGATGTTTGGATTCAGAAGTTATAAATGAAATGGCTATATTCAATCACATTTTTCTGATCTTTGATACTAGACACATTGGTTTGCTTAATAGAGCTAGATGAAACATAAAGGTCCACTTAGTATAAGTTTCAAGGCCCCCAGGTTCTTGTTCCTCCAAAGTACATCATATGCCCCATATTTTTGAAGAATTTGTTTCCAGGAGACCAACTATTAGTAAAACCCGGAACGCTAGTCATATGAGTAAACAACACATTGAATAAAAATAGTGGTTTGGGCACATTGAAAATGGACACTAGAAAAAATCCAACTAGCACTATGTCTAATGGTCATGTACATTTGGAACCTCAAGTATATGTAGATATGAACACACATTAGTTATAGGATGAATCCGAAAGATAATTCTATAGAGCTTTACTCGTGTCTTCATTACCATGTTTCATAAAGGCTTTGGGTCTTAGATCACAAGTCCCAAACTTTTAAAGAATGTCTTCCTGTGACTAGAGATAATCAAGTTCAGATCACCTTACAGTTCATTACACCCAGATAATCCTGGTACATTCTATTACTTGGCATGCATAACAATACATGGAAGCCAAACATTCATTGGCTAAATATAATTATAAATATAATTAATAGTGGTTAAGAATCACATGATAAATGAGGATAGTCTTTATGAGCTAGGATATTCCAGCTCATTATATCTTGATTTTTATGAGAACAGGAAGGCTTAGTACCTGGAATCAAGAAGATTAAATACTACAAGCCTGGACAATTTGATCGATTACACTGAGTAATTTGGACCAAGCAGTGACTGGTATATCATGCCATAATATATGCATTGCATTGATGATTGCAACAATGAACTAGAAGGGCTCTCATTTACTGAATTTCTTTGATATACATGTCTTGGTAACAATGATGATGACTAATGTAATAAAAGAATCAATTGTGTGGATTCGATATGTGTGAAAGGTTACCCATAAGATCGCTGAAGGATTGGAAAAATGGCATTTGCTGTAACATGCTAGGATGCATGTAATGCCTTAATGATTTCAATTTGAACATGTTGGAACCATAGGAGAGATCCATAGGGACTCTTGGCTTATGGATTTGGTTATGGAATACCTAAAATTCACCATAACAGGTATAGGAAACATGAAATAGACAAGTAGATTATGAATGATCCTAATAATCATATGTAATCTAATTGTAGCAAAGAGATGATGTTGAAGAGTTGTGGCGCTCAAGAAGCGGGGTAAGGAGAAGACACGTAAAAATGAAAAGATGAACAATAGCTCAAGAACTGTAAGAATATCCTTATATCTTTACGATATCAACAGCAGTATGTACACTTCTCTAAATAGAAAATAGAAAATGGGAGATAGTTACTAGCTCTTGATGCATTTTCAAAATGTAATTAGCATAAAAGGTTCACTACGCTTTGTTAAAATTTAGAAAAAATAGACAGATTAACTATTAAAGGTACATAAGACTTCACCCTAGTTCAACTGGGGAGAGTGTAGTGGATTGTATAGCTCTCCTTTGATTGGCGAATAGAATGGATTCAAGATGGTATTTGGTTCTCTTTCTTGTGGCTTTATGCAAATGTGCAAAAGCCACCCACTATATTCTATACAATGACCCATCTCAACCCATCTCTACTCGTGTGGATGACTTGTTGGCATGGATGAGTCTAGAAGAGAAGATCGAACACATGACCTAGATTGAGAGATCAGTTGCCACTCTAGATGTTATGATAAATTACTATATTGACAACAAATAAACATTGTCTATTTCATCTCAAAACTCTTTCTTTTCTTTCGTTCCATACTATATGCAGATCTAGGGATATAGATTTAAAATTTAGGATAACAACTCAAACAGGTAAGATGGTCTATTGTTGATGGTTCGATGGTACTGTTGTAATGCAGGGAGTGCGTTGAGCATAGGAGGTAGTGCGCCTGCACCTCAAGCATCTCTGACCACATGGATGAACATAGTAGATGGTCTCGAGAAGGGTACCATGGCCACTAGGCTTCAAATTCCTATGATATATGGGATTGACGTTGTTCATGGCCACAATAATCTGTATGGAGCTACCATCTTCCCTCACAATATTGGGCTTGGAGCTTCTAGGTAAGTGGAGTATCTCCATTTTTTGTTCACAACATTTCCTTGCAACTAGAAAATATCATGGCTAATAATTTAAACAAATGAGTAGGTTGAGTGGTCTGGTTGTATTTCATGAAAACCCTTAATCTCTAGAAAATACTAGAGAGGCTAAGCCTATATCTGTAGGCATTAATTTTTCATCATAAGGAGTATTATGATTTGGAAAGTTCCAAGGGCCACTCTGATTGTAATCGGAAAAATGTTAGGAGGCAACAATTTGAATAGTAACTAAGGTCATCTTGATGATTATGGGTAAAACATTGAGTAAGTGAATTGGGATAGTAACAAAATTAGGCTGAAAATGTTGATTCTTAATATATCATGGAAACTCTGACTTTGGAGTACCACATTCGAAATCAAAATCTTTTAAAAAGTATGGCTGAGAATCCGTTCCAATATTTTATTGATATAGGGATCCCAATTTGGTTAAAAGAATTGGAGCAACCACAGTTTTGGAAGATCAATCTATTGGCATTTAATACACCTTTTCTGCTTGTTTTTTTATAAGACTCTCGCACAAATGTGCATGATGGAAGTATATTCAAAAATTAGAGTCAATTTTTCACTTCTGAGAATGTCTTATTTGATGAGAGCAAGTTTGTAGCGATCCTCAATGGGGGCACTGCTATGAGAGTTACAATGAGCATTCAACAATATTCAAGGCCATGAAAAAGATTATCTTTGGCCTGCATGAGGCTCCTAAAGAACTCACTGCAAACCACGAAGTATCTGGCATGTAGATTCCACCAATCTTCTGACTCTTAAGGTCATGGATCAGCCAGTTGATGGAGGTGTCAATATCCAGAATTCCAGTTCTCTCCGTTGTAATGAGGCAGGGAACTGCAAAGTTGATGTGGACGTTTCATTGCAAATATAAAAGTTATAAAGGAAATGACTATATTCAATCATATTCAGTTGATCCTTTGTCTTCCTCTCATGTTTCATGGAAGAGCTAAAATTATTATCAGCAAGAGATATTTGGCTTCAGAAGTTATAAAGGAAATGGTTATATTCGATCATATTCAGTTGATCTTTGATGCCAGGCACATTGGTTTTCTTAATAGAGATAAATGAAACATAGAGGTACAGAAAATATATGTTTGAAGGCCCTGAGGTTCCTGTTCCTACAAGCTACATCATATGCCCCAGATTTTTGAAGAATTTGTTTTCAAGAGACTAGGTATTAGTAAAACCCAGAACGCCAGTCATATGAGTAAATAGGGCATTGAATAAAAATAATGGATTGGGCACATTGTAAATGGACACTAGAAGGAATCCAACTAACATTAGGTCTAATTGTCCTAGAAATTTGGAAGCTCAAGTATATGCACACAAAAATACACATTAGCTATAGCATGAATCTAAAAGAAAATTCTATAGAGATTTACTCCTATCTTCATTACCATGTTTCATGCAAGGGAAAAGAATTGACCATTGTTAATCCACTTTCAAGAAGATGTATTCAACTTTTAAATTATAAAGAGATGCCTATATTCAATCATTAAGTCTAGATAATTCGCCAATGCTACCAACCCCATTATATTATTTAATACAATAGTAGACAAAACCTAGACGTCAAATCAATGTAAGTAATTGAGGTCGGAGGTGTGGTGTGACTAGACATAATCAAGTTCAGATCACCTTACAGTTCATTACACCCTGATAAGTGAGGTATATTCTATTGCCTGCCATGCATAGCAGTACATGGAATCTAAATATACATTGGCTAAAACAAAAATGGACACTAGCACAGGCCAAACTAAGTCAAGTTGTGATACATGCAAACTTGATTTTTGTAACATTAAGTTACATATCAGACATCAGTTTAGAATACTAGGCTTGGAGCTACCAGGCAAGTAGAGTATCAACTCCATTTTTGGTTTATAGAATTTCCTTGCAATTAGAAAATATCATGGCTAATAATTTAAACAAATGACTAGGTTGAGTGGTTGATTATATTTCATGAAACCCTTAATCTCTGGAAAATACTAGTGAGCCTGAGCCTATATCTGTAGGCATTATTTTTTAATCATAAGTAATATTATGACTTGGAAAGTGCCAAGGGCCACTCTGATTGCAATGGGAAAAATATTAGGAGGCAACGATTTGAAAAATAAATACGGTCTTCTGGATGATTACAGGAAAAATATTGAGTTACTGAATTGGGATAGTAACAGAATCACGGTGAAAATGTTGATGCTTAATATATCATGGCAACTCTGACTTTGGAGTACCACATTAAAAATCAAAATCTTTTAAAAAATCTCGCTAACAATTTGTTTCGATATTTTGTTGATACAGGGATCCCAATCTCGTTAAAAGAATTGGAGCAACCACAATTCTAGAAGTTCAATCTACTAGCATTCGATACACCTTTGCTGCTTGTGTTGTTGTAAGACTCTTGCATGGATGTGCATGATGGAAGTATATTAAAAAATGAGAGTCAAGTTTTCACTTCTAAGAATGTCTTATTTGATGAGAGTAGGTTTGCAGAGATCCTTGATGGGGGCGCTGCTATGAGAGCTAGAGTGAGCATCCAATAATAGTCAAGGCCATGTCAAATATTATATTTGGCTTGCAGGAGGTTGCTAAAGAGCTCACTACAAACCACCGATATTTGGCACGTAGATTCAACCAATCTCCCGACTCTTAAGGTCATGGATCAACGAGTTGATGGAGCTGTCAATATCCACAATTCCATTTTTCTCCATTGTACTGAAGCATGGAACTACGAATTTCATCTGGAGTTTCTGTTGCAAATACAAAAGTTATAAAGGAAGTGACTATATCCAATCATATTCAATTGATCCTTTGTCTTCCTGTCATGTTTCATGGAAGAGCTAAAATTATTATTAGCAAGAGATATTTGGCTTCGAAATTTATAAAGGAAATGGCTATATTCAATCATATTCAGCTAATCTTTAATACCAGACACATTGGTTTGCTTAATGGAGCTAGATGAAACATAGAGGTCCACTCAATATAAGTTTCATGGCCACCATGTTCCTATTCCTCCAAGGTACATCTTATGCCTCATATTTTTGAAGAAATTGTTTTCAGGAGACCAGCTATTAGTAAAACACATAACGTAAATCATAGGAGTAAATAATGCATTGAATAAAAATAGTGAACTAGGCACATTGAAAATGGACACTAGAAGAAATCTAACTAAGACTAGGTCTAATTCTCTTGGACATTTGGATGCTCAAGTATATGCACACACATATACACATTAGCTATAGCATGAATCTGAAAGACAATTATATAGAGCTTTACTAATGTCTTCTTTACCATGTTTCATGTGAGGGCAAAGAATTTCCCATTCTTAATTCACTTTCAGGAAGATGTATTCAACTTGTAAATTATAAAGAGATGCCTATATTCAATCATTAAGTCTAGATGGTTGGTCAATGATAACAACCTCAATATATTTTTAATACAAGGGTAGAAAAAACCTAGATGTCAAATCAATGTAAGTAATTGAGGCCTCAGGTGTCTCGTGACCAGACATAATCAAGTTCAGATCACCTTACAATTCATTACATCCAGATAAGCCAGGTAGATTCTAGTGTGTGGCATGCATAAAAATACATGGAATCTAAACATACATTGGCTAAAACAAAAATGGACACTAGGACAGGCCCAACTAAGTTAGGCTATGATACAAGTAACCTTGAGTTTTGTAACATTAAGTTACATAACAAACATCAGTTTAGTTATGACTATGCTAGTGACAAAAATATTTTTCAATAAATGACTAGCCTAGATTATCACAACCATGCATTTAATAATTTACTTCATAGGGGAAAGGAAATTAAGCTGGGAGAACCAAAAAACTAGTAATGATGCTAAAGAACTCACTGCAAACCACTGATTATTTGGCATGTATATTCCAACAATCTTTCGACTCTTAAGGTCATGGATCAGCCAGTTGATGGAGGTGTCAATATCCAGAATTCCATTTTTCTCCATTGTACTCAAGCAGGGAACCACAAATTTAATGTGGAGCTTCCATTGCAAATAGGCAACAACAACATCCACAGATTCATCCTGGAGTGTAGTGATAGATTTTGTCTTCTTGTCATAAGGACATCCAATGTGGGTCATGATAATGGGCCTACATATTCCAGTTTTATGTCAAATGAGCTCATCACTATAACCTAGGCACAATAAACACAAGATTAAGGGTTGTAGAATATGTCTAGAAGGTAAAACAGTTGAACCCACCTTCCACCTCGCCCCACTATATTATACATAATTGGTAAGGTCACATCTATTTTGTATTGACCTAGTATTTTACCTACACCCAACAACGTTAAAAACCATTGGGAGACCACAGATCCCAAGGATAACTCTTTACAAAATTGAAAATTCTCAACACAGTTTACATCACAAAATTGGCAGGAAGACTACTACAAATGGTTGTCAATTTAAATATTCAATAGTTGAGGCTAGAAGTGATTAAAAACTAAAAATAATGCTGCTATGAAACCCTAGATTAACTGTTTACCGTAAAAATGGAAGCTGGAAGTGAATATTCTAGCTTCTGGTATGCTCAAATCCTTCAACCCATTCCTTGGTGTGTGTAGGGTGGCCTTTGCTTTAGTTCAATTGAACTATATATGATTTCGTACTGCGGGCAGTGACCTCTAGCTACCGTAAGCCCGAGTGAATGAATTTATCAAGTCACTCTCGCTGACACGTGCCATGCATGCAAGGCTGTTATGCTAAATTTAAAAAATAATAATAATAATTATTGACACCTAATCTTCATGATTGGGGGAATTTTGTGTAAATAATTAAATTAGGAATGTGAAAAGTCATCGAGAGATGAACTGAACAATCACTCCCTATTATATATAACAATGACCTACCTATGGAATAAAAAACGAATCCGTTGTTTGTTTTGTGGAGTTACTGCCTGGCCTAACATGGTATCAGAGCCAACTCCTTGTTTTAGCTATTATGCTCCTGTAACTCCTCTGTCCTAGCGTCTGCTTCTGCCTTATTCCCTTCTATCCTGAAATAACCTGCCTCTACCAGCGCTGCACATCTGTCCATACTGTCAATGTTTTATAGCACTGTCATTTCCTGTTTTAGCGCTGAGGCTTGACAGTGCCACTGTAGAGATATGCCACCATCGATGAAGGTCCAGCTCCTGGTATGTGGTATGTGGTATCATGAATGTGTATTATTGAATGGTATGCATAACGTTGTCTAGTGGTATCGATGTTTGTTTTATTGAAAGGTGTCATGAATGTGTATTATTGAACGGTATCAACAGTTTTATTGAATGGTATCATGAATGCGTATTATTGAATGGTATGCGTGGGAGACAGATGCGAAAAAGGGGCTCTGTTGAATGCTTTGAAGGGGGTAATGGACTCCGATATACCTGTATTGCTTTAACATTGAATGGTATATGCCCGTCCAAAATCTGTATGTTGAACTGAAGTTTGAATGCGTATGGTTCGAAGTTTGAATGTGAATTGTTGTGTGGTATCAACATTTTAACACAGCGTTTGTAGTATCAACGGTTTATTGAATGCGTATTAACACTGTGGCTTGAATGCATATTAATGTTGTGGCTTGAATGGCATTTAACACTTTTGAATGATGGTATTTAACGCTGTGGAATATTAACGTTGTTTTTATTCAATGCGTTGAATGGTCCAGCGTATATATGGAATATGAACTGTTGTGCACTATATATAAACTTGTTGAAATGTTGTGCGATATGGAATATTAACGTTGTTTTATAGAATGGTCCAACGTATATATTGAATGGTATATATTGAATGGTTTCCATTTGAATGCGTTGAATGGAATATGAACTGAGTTTGTAGAATGGTCCAGCGTATAGTCACAGGTTATGTGGAGTCCAGCAAGTGTAGAGTTTTTGAAGGGCCGTGTTTTGTATTGGTAAATTTATATGTGCCTTGAGCTCCAGTTTAAAAGAAAACAAAAAGGTGATATGGTATATAGAATGGTCTAGTTATATGTTGGATATATTATATGAGGATGCTTTTATAAAGATTGGAGGGATTTGAATAAAATATAGTGCATAAAGTATTTGAAATCTTTTTACACTTGTGAGTACAATTTCATTATATATCAGTGGAAGTTTTTTTTCTATCAGCAGAAGTATTTTTTTTTACAGAATGCATTCAATCATCTCTATGGTAGGAATAGTTCTCACTGGCAAGGAGAACTATCCTGATTGGTCTCGGATGATAAAACACACCCTCATCTTCAATGAGTTGTGGAAAGCAGTGTGTGTCAGAGAAGGAGACAATGACCCAGTACAGCCTACTTCAGACAAAGAGCTTGTCATTTGGGAAAACAAGAACAACAAAGCTTATGCATTAATCACAACATCTGTAAATAAAGAAGTGAGTCGCCATATTTCATCATATTCAACTACCTTTGAAGCTTTACAAAATCTGAAAGAACTCTATGACTCACATTCTGCACTTGACGTCATCCAACTCATGATTAAACTCTTCACTCTTGAATTGCAAAATAATGATCCTCTTGCTCTTGCATCTGAAATAAAGTCTATAATGCATGATATCAAATCCACTAAGGTTGAGTTGGATATCCCTCTTATTGCTTTTCTCAAGGCACTTTATCCTACTTACTCTAATTATCTTGAGTCTTTGCAAGTAAATGGATATCTCAAATATATGACCTTTGACTCGTGAAAAAGATTGCTGAAAGAGAAAAAGCTTTTGGAAAGAAGACAACCCCTGAGTCTTTTGAAGAGACTGTGTGCCTTTCTCATAAAGAAAAACATGCTCCTCAAGATTCTATAAGAGGAAGAGGTGGACGAAGAGGAAGATGAAGATATTTCAGAGGCAGGGGGGTAGACATTCTCAAGGAGAAAAGTCAGATTTACACTGTATTCACTGGAAAAGAAATGGATCACATGATGCATGCACATGCAAGCTACCATGGGACAAAATTGAGGAGAAAAGAAACCAACAGAAAGGTAAAACCGATGATACAGACAAAGGTAAAGCACCTGAATCCGCTCACTATGTTGAGGCACAATGTAACATTGGAGTAAATGAAGATTTGTTTAATGCTTAACTTGCTTCCTGGAAAAATGATTGGTTGCTTGATTCAGGAGAAACCTGTCACATGACTCATAGAAAAGATTTATTTGAAGATTTCACTGACAATGTTGATGGAGCAGTATACTTTGCAGATCAGTCAAAAATCAAGCCATCAAGGCTTGGCATAATCAGGCTTAAACTGCCTCGTCTTCCAGACATTCTTCTAGATCATGTTCTATATCTCCCACAATTCAAGAGAAACTTGTTGTCCTTGGTCCACATCCACCGGAAAGGTAACTCCATTCATATGTTTGATGGCAAGCTTGAGGTAAGAAAAGAATCTGATCACTCACTTGTCATGAGGGGAATAGAAGAAGAAAGGCTTCTCAAACTGCAAGGAACATTTGCTCATGCACAACATTTCTCATACAATTCTCATCATGAAAAAGGTACACTTCCATCAATTTTATTATGGCATGCTAGATTTGGACATTTGAACTATGACAATTTCTGCTTATTGAAGAAAAATGGTGTTGCTGGTTTGCCTACAATTCCTAGAAAACTTAAGCAATGTGATGCTTGCATTCGAGGAAAGCATAGCAAACAGTCTTTTCATGATTCACATCTAAGAGTACATAGGAAACTTGAACTCATTCATTCAGATTTATGTTGTCCAATGCCTGTTTCTTCTGCAAATGGAAATAAATATATCATGAAATTTATTGATGACTACACCAGAATGTGTTGGGTTTATTTAT
>APFE031441111.1:0-12556 GCA_000404065.3 Pinus taeda
CTTTGCTGATGTTTCATTTTGGATTTTTTCACTGACTTAAGAAACATTGAATTTCACTTTTTCCTTTGAAATTTTAGCTCAAATGATGAAATTTTTCGGCACTCTTTGTAGGGATTGCATGACAGGGCATTTGGCCACGGAAGCCATGACTGCACCTGAAGAAATCAACTAACGAATTTTTTGAAAATTTTATCACAAATGACACTGTTTGAATTTTCTTCAAAACAGAGTTTTCAAGAACAGTCAAAGTCTATCAACATTACGATGAAACTCTTTGAATCATAACTTTGTAAGGGCCTCGCTCTAGCCTGCATGACTTTATTGGACATGGTTGAAGACCAAATTGATTAATTCCTAGACCTAATTATCGAAAATGACTTTTTTCCTTTAAAGGACCAGACCTTGACTGTCATGGACTTTAGTGATCATTGAAAAAATACCTAAGCCAACAGGAGCCAGACATGAGGGGAAATGACTAGCATGACCTTTTCTGTTAGATTATGGCATGCCCCTAGCGGAATGCAGCTGAGTGAATGGAGCGGGACTCCTAAAAGTGAAATGCATAAAGAGTTTTGATATCTGATGGAGGACTAACAAGACCGACTCTAACAGTTTACACCTATAGGTTACATGTTGATGATATGTTTGATGAAATGCCTGTCATGGATAGTAGGGGTCTAATTAATGTCTTCCTTAACTTATTACTTTTGCATCATTGTTACCCTGTTTATTTTACTTCTCCTAAGTTATCATTCCATTCTAGGCTTGAAAAAGTGGCTCAAATCTGAGGGTTGCTTGCATAACATTGGCAAATGGGGTCTCTGGATGTTGGTAGGCAAGCCTGTGAGAGCGAATTTGGGTTTCTGGATGTTTTCATGCCTAAAGCATGAGAGCGACCGAGGCTTAAAATGTCTAGAACATCAGTGGGACGCAGGGACATGATGTCTAAGTGGTTGACTTGTCTCCTGAGGTTTTCGTTGTTGATATGGATAGGTTGGTTGATGTGTTCCATCGATTCCACTTCCTTAAGGTCACATAGGAGGTTGAATCCAATCATATTAGCCTCTCGTCACATGTTTACCCTGGTTGGTTGGTTACTTGGGTAGATGTGTGAGGAGGGTGTTACAGAGTGGTATCAGAGCATGGTTCACACCTCAGACTAGATGGGCAGTGTGTGTTGGTCATGCATGCATATCAGTTGCATGTGTGTCTCTTACACTTGCATTCCATGTGCTTGTTACATTTGCTTGATGATTGATTATGGTTGAAGTAAGGTTGTCATGGAGAATTTGATGTTGATCTTGTGGAATGCATCATCATGAGTATATGACTGGTTGAATATGGTTACTACATCCTTGTATACGAGGTGAATTCTTGAATGTTTTTATTACATGTATGAGTCTTGTACATTAATTACAAGAATTGATCCCTTATGCTCAACTACATGTGTTTATGCAGATGTGCAGTTGATTAGGCATTTATTACGCATGTTGATGGTTGCATGTGGTAATCTGTACAATAGAGTAATGTTTTTTTCATACATGAGGTCATAGCATGCATTGTTGATATGGCCATTCATTGATGGCTAGACACTAACTAGAGTAATGTTTATGTGTTGATACATCTATTTGCGTATGTGTATATGCTATTATGTTTGTGATATACATGTATCATGTTGATTTGTTGATATTGCAAACAATGTATCCTACTTGAATCATGCTAAGGTACGTTGATTTATTGTGACTTGGTTTATTTGACATATTGTGCATTGCAGGAAAGAGATCAAATGGCTAGCAAGTTGGTAGACTACATAGAATCACCCTATGCATCAAATGAGCAGTGTGGTGTGGGTCACTCTTTGGATTTGGCTGACACCTTGAGAAGCTTGAAGGAAGAAATTGTTGGGTTGTGTTATATTCTTTCCACATAGTTAATAGGGGGTTTGAGGGGTACCTGTAACCCCACTTTATGGGGTCCGGGGCAGCGCCCCTGAAAATTTTGGTTTTCGACCCTATGTTAGGTTGGGCAGACCCACCTATGGTTTTATGCATGATTTTCACACATGTTTTTTGGACGCGATGTTTTTCACGGTCCCACGTATTGATGCGATAATTTTTGGTCCATGGTATTGGACGTGATGGTTTCCAGTCCATGTAATTTGGATTGCTTCAGCATGTATAAATATGTATTGTAACATTGAAAGGAATATAATGAAAAATCAAGCTGGTAGTCCCAGTTTTGGGATCCAGGGGAAAATCTCTGTGCATGTGTTTTTTATGTGTTATGCTCTCGCATTGTTTATTTTTTTGTGATTTAGAATTCATATGCAGGTAATTTCTGTATGGGGTTAAAACCTACAGAAACAAGGAGTTGTATGGCAGATAATGACCAGATCATACAGGCATGAGAGAAACAATCAGAGGTTAATTCTATACTCCTTCAAAGTTTTTCAGACTTGCAGTGACAATGGCCACTTTGGATCAACCATGGACATGAGGATAGAACTAATGGGGCATATGGCAATAGGTCTCATGGTAGACACATGTCATATAGATCTGATACGGTGAGAGATGACAAGTTTTTGGATACTTTGGATAGGAGAGGCGATGAGTATAGGTAGTATTCTAGTTCTGGTTCTGATAGACACCATGATCGCCATTGACGAGGCTCATCAATAGGTAAATGATATGGGCCTTAATGCCACTATTTGGCTTATTGAAATAACGTTTCTCACATTTGTATACATATTTTATTATATTTTTCTTAGTGAGGAGGGTAAAGGTGAGATGTTATGTCATTTGGCTTAATGTGCATTAATTGCAGGATTTGGAGCAGTTTTTGGCTAATTTAAGTGTAGGAGCTCGAAGTAGACAAGCAAGAGGGATTTTAGGAGATTGGGTCTCCCTCCTTAACTCCTCAATCACTCAAAGATTCATCCACCAGATCTCATCAGCTCAGAGTTACAAGTAGGCAAGCCCATCGAGTTCATTGGCAGCCAAGCTAGTGATAGTTGAAGACAAGTTAACCTCGAGTTTTGAAGCCAAACCTCCCTGATTTTAAGGAAGCTATTAGTAGTTTCAATTGTAAAAATAAGGAGACCTATGGCCTCATTAGGATTCAACTTTTTATTGTAGACAAGAGGCAATTTTGAGCTTAACATATTGTGATTGTTATTCTCATGTTATTTTTGACATTTTGGCAATAATGAGAAGGGTTTCTATGATCCAGCACTGAGTTGGCTCAGAGGAATAAAGCTCTTGGGTTAGGGCCCAACCCTAGTAGTAAAGGTTCCTCTTATTTTTGTACAGGTATCCTTAGATTAGAATCATAGATTAGCCGCTGAAGTTATTTCTGTTTTGTTTAATTTAGAAGTCTTTGAATGATTGGTTAGTTTTGCTTCCATTTGTTGGAGAAGTAGATTAGTGTTATAGTAGTGAAATAAAAAACTTCAGAAAACCTTGTGACAGTGGCCTCATCCTCATCTCGCTCATGGGATCATGATTTGAGGGCCCCACTCTCACAACCTCAAAAACAAAGTTATCTTTTGGTTATTACATAGCTTAGGATTTCTTGTTGAGTAGACCATTGTTAATGATTTTTTAGAAGCACCTGCAATTGTCATTTTGGTTCCTTAAGTTTTTTGCAGATTAGAAAGCATTCCATTCCATAGATTTGATCCACTAGCCATCAATAAATCAGTTTCTCAAATTCAGCTCATCTTTTCCACATTTACATAAAGTTTTGCATAAATGAAGAAATGAATATGCGTTGTAGCAGGAGTTTCTGATATGTAGGGAGGAACTCAATCCACCAGCCTCATCTTAATTTTTCTCCACCTCTCGCCAAACCCTAACAATCACCAATTCAAATTTATGTTTTGTAGCCACCATGGAAAACCACTTTGAGCAAATCCAACCATCTTGAATAGTTGGTTTGATCCTTGGGTAGTGTGCACCTTCCCCATACCTTATTCTACCATCATAAACCTTCCCAACACTTCCTTTCACCTTCCCTAACTTCGTACAACTTTCAACTAAGTTTCCCATAGTAAACCAGGACATCCTGTAGTGACTACAGGAAATCCTGTAACAACTTCAGGAAATGTTGTAGTAACCTATTTTTGACTATTTGGGAAGAAATAATGATCAGAGCCTAGGGTGGACCTTCAACTTGACATTCATACCCCTCAATGCCATTTTGACCAGTTTTCCCATACCCTCCTCCCCTACAAAAGATCAACTTGTTTAGTTTAACATTTACATATCTAAATTGAAAACCAAAAGACTATTTTTTGCAATATTTAGCCAGTGCATACATACAACAGTCTTAGCAAGGTTAGGATCATTTCCACGCTTACTTAGTCTAGAAAACTAGATGATATAATGCAAGGTTAAATGAAGTCTCTTCTGCAAGTACTGTGTGTTAATTCTTAGCTAGGTGATTTCATGTCATTTCATAGCATTTTCTATTCAACACTTTCATTTCCTTAACATAGGCAAACATTTACCTTCTGCATTAAAGATAACTTTACATTCACTGTGAGTAGTCAACCTCCTTCTAGTCAATAGAAGATTGGTTTGAATACCCCTAGTGGTCTATCACCCCAGTTGAGAAGTGATAAGAGTAGATTGTTGCATCTAATGTGCATATAGCACTGTCACCTCCAAGTTTGCATGAACCCTAGGTTGATAAAGTAAAGTTGGTCGCCCTAGGAGTTGCAGCATCCTTGCTGCAACACTGGGGCTCATCACTTTTTGGCACCATTGCCGTGGAGGTGTCTAGGTATATGTGATTTTTGCTTTCCTTTACATTTGACATTCATTAAATAGATGTAATTCCTGCTTTCCTTTTGTTTTTCATTCAATAGATAGTTGCAATTTCTTCTTCTTTCTTTCCATTCAGCAAGTAATTCTAAAAATCCCTTCAAAAAAAAAAAAAAAAACCAAAATTATTCATGCCTCGTAGGAGTAGAGACAACTTAGGAAAAAAATTTCCAAATAGCCCCATAACATCAAACAACCAACCTTCCCTCTTCTTTGATGGATGTGAGCTAGAGGACCCATTAGGTGAACAACCAAAGATCTTTGATGAGCCTATTGGGGAAGAAGAAGAAAAAATTGTTCCACCAACCTAAACCATGGATGAAAATAGAAATGGAATTGATAACAAAAATGGAGTTGAAAACAAAACTGAGAGTGATTTTCCCATAGGAGAAACTAATGGAGATGCTAGGATGAAAAACATAAGTTCCTATGCCCTTCCTCATTTGCATGGCTTAAGCTCAAAGGACCTTGATACCATTTTGTTTGAATTTGTTGTCATATGCAAAACTTATGATTATACCTCTAATGATCACGAGTTGAAGTTGCTCCCATCCACCCTTAATGATGTAGCCTTGCGCTAGTTCATGGGTTTACCTGGGGACAACATCACTACCTAGGCTCAAATGCAATAACCCTTCAACAACAAGTACAAGGATTATTGTAGGTCCAAAGACATCAAGGAGGAAATATTTAGAATGACTTTGGGACATGATGAATCTTTGGAAGATTATGAGGAAAGGTTCCAACTCATTTGCAAAAGGGCCAGATGCAACTTCAATCCTAGATCACTCAAGCTAGTCCTTAGAGGGATCAAGGAATATCTCCTAGAAACCCTAAACATGTTATCGCGAGGGGAAATCTACCAGTTATCTTATGATGATATAAATATAGTTTTCAAAAATAATTCTAGGGTAGCCAAAAATAAGTGTAGGGCTAGTGAAGCTCTAGCCAATTCATTCTCATCCAACACATCCATCAAAAGTGAAATTGGGAACATGTTGGAAGACTTTGGAAGTGAAATGTTGCATACCCTTGATCTGCAAATGGACACCATGTAGATCAAGAGGAAACATAAATAGCCTTTGTTGTCTTTTGCCCTAGATGCACCAAGAGGAACCCTAGAAATTAATATTCATTGAATCTTATAGAGATCTGCTCGGTTTATGAGGAGAACCACTCCACCAAAAAGTGACCTTATCTGCCTGGATTGAAATTTGTGTATCAAGGAACTAAAGGTGTGACTGAACAACTCTATTATATCAACCAAAGGAGGCCTCAAGGACCTCGACCATACCAACAGGGCATGCAAGCAGTGTCCTATTCATATTACAACCCTAACCAGAATGCATCCATTCCCCCTTGGTCTCCTCCTGCCATAGAAAATTTTAGGGGCGAATGTTCGCCGTTTGGGGAAATTAAGGGGTTTTAAATTTTTAGTGGGCGCATATTTTGTATCATAGTACATTTTTACAAATCACCTCAAATAGCCCACCTTATTTTAAGGGAGAGGGTAAAAAAGGTAAATTTAGCCCTTGAAATTAGGAGTTACAACCTCCCATTCGCCCATTTTCAAGAATACGTTTTATTTAAGTGAATCCTATGGGCCAAAGGCCCAAATACAATATTTATAAAAGAGGTATGGTAAATTAATAAAAATATAAATAAAAAAGGTATGGTAAATTAATAAGAATAAAATAAATGAGAAGTTATGGTAAATAAATAAAAACATTTTTTATATTAACTCCATAAGAGGCAACCTTATATAGATCAAGGGTTAACCAAAATAAAATAAAGTAAAGTGGAGGTAATGGTAAATAAATAAAAATGTCGTTTAATACTTACTCCAAAAGGTATGTAATGAAAAATAAATAAACTAGACATATGGTAAATTAAATAAACATGCTTTTTAATTAGTCCATAACCCTCGTTCTTTGTTATGAAGGCCTCAGAAGAGGTGTTTTTATTTAAGTGAATCCTATGGGCCCAAAAATACCGAAATTATGTAAAAGAGGTATGGTAAAATAATAAAAATAAATAAATAAACGGAAAGAGTATGTAAACAAGATAAAACAATTTTTTTATATTTACCCCATAATCAGACCTAATATTACGAACACTACAAAAAAATGCATTATATTTAGTGAAACCTATATGGAAAAATACTTGGCAAATACCGACTAATTTTAGTTAATAGCATCCAAAAAAACATTATTAACCCTAATATTAGTATTAATAAAAATAAAAATGGCACATGGTATTGACCCATGGTATTCACCTCGAATGTAGCCTATTTAAATGGGGGAATTAAACCAGCATAGATCCATCTTTACTCTGGATCTACTAACCCTCGAGAGGTATTTGAAAAAATATTTCATCCCTCTAGGGGCTTGGTGGATCAAGAGTGGATCAAGAGTAAAAATGGATGTTGTAATTTAATGTATGTTAAACATTTTAGCTTGGTTAAAATAAAAATCAACTAAATTAATATTAATTTTTATAATTACTAATAGTAATTTAAGCTCCAGTTTTATATAACGCCAAGGAAATACCAAATCTTACAAGATTATAATTGAGTAAAATATTCGCCATGCAATGTCCGTGAAGAGATTCGCCAAAAAATTGAATATACATAGTTATAATTATTGATAAAATTGGCTTCCATTTTTCCTTAAATACCAGGAAGATCGCTCCATTATTATACTTATAAATTTAGGGGGGGTTCTTAAATTTTTCCCTGCCTCCTGCTCATCCTTCATGGTCCACACATTCTCCCTAGTATTTTTCACCTCAATACCATTCCCAACCTGCCAATCAATCATTTCAGACATATGCTCCCCCACAACCTCAATGGAGTACACCATCATAGAGTTGGAGGCCCCCATACAACCAATCTCCAACCTTACTACCTCCACTTCCATCTCAACCACAACTCCTTCATCTTGATCCACCTAAGCAACCTTATATGCCTTCTCAGCCAAATCCAAACCTGAACAATAAGCAAGCACAACAGGTCTATAGTGGAAAGACATCCTACCCTGCCTATGTTGTGGAAATTCAAGAAATCAACCTTCGGTCTGGAAGAGTGGTTCCAGATAATCAACCTCCATCTCCACCTGAGGAACTTGAAGAGTAAAAGGAACAAAGTGTTCCTCAAGCCAATCCACCTCCTTTTCCAAAGAGATTAATCCATCTTAGCCAACACACCCTAAAAGAGATTGAAATTTTGGGTGAATTGAAAAACTTTTGTGTTAAAATCCCACTCCTCCAAGATATCAAGGATGTCCCCATCTATAACAAGTTAATCAAAGATAAATGCTCAAACATCCTAGGAGGAGAAAGAAAGGCATACCTACCATTAGTGTCATTTAACAACTATCTGACTTAATGCTGGGGAGAGTGATTTTCTCGAAGTATCTAGACCTTGGAATTATTGTGGTAGATGTGCACATCAATGGTATCATTTTCCCCCATCCCTTGATTGATCTTGTGGTTTCCATCAATGTGGTGACTAAGGAGACTATGCTTAAAGTGAATCTCCAAGGATCATTAAGGAAGACCACAATAGTCTTGTAGCTTGCAGGCAGTTCCAGAGTAGCTCCCAAGGGAGTTGTGGAGGATGTGATGGTCTCCATTGATTCATGGGAATACCCTGCTGACTTCTTAGTTCTTCAACCTAAGACCAAGTTCAATGGTTATCCTCTCATATTTAGAAGGCCATGGCTAGCCACTCCTGATGCTTACATAAGTTGCAGGATTGGGAATATGAGCATTAAACATGGGCATTTGTCCAAACAATTGGTCTTGTACCCTCCTACTCAACCATATCTAGAGAATGAATTACTTTTATGGTTGGAAGAAGCGGAGGAAGAGGAAGCCTACTCTATGACATCCTACCCAATCTATACCCTAGATGCTACTATAGGATGGGGGCAGCCTGATG
Source organism: Pinus taeda (assembly GCA_000404065.3). Classification (NCBI taxonomy): domain Eukaryota; kingdom Viridiplantae; phylum Streptophyta; class Pinopsida; order Pinales; family Pinaceae; genus Pinus; species Pinus taeda. Next base: position 8,764 of record APFE031441111.1, read on the forward strand.
AAGACAACCTGATTGATCAAATACCTTAGAATCATCCCCCCAACACCATGTCTCTTGATGAGTTAGTAAATAAAGTTGAAGATAACCCTTTGAATTATTTGTGCATAGCTGACTCGTCTCACTCATGTCAAGATGATATAATTTGGTCTAGATAGAACATTGAAGATCAACCCCTCTCTCTGCACATCAGGAAAAGGAGTTATGTGACATGCTAAGAGAGAATCTGCATTCCTTTGCCTGGATTTATAAGGAAATGAAAGGAGTGCACCCTTCGATGTGTACTCACCACATTTACATCAAGGAAGGTTTCAAGCCAGTGCATCAACCTTAGAGGAGAATGAACCCAACCCTCAAAGATATAGTTAAAGAAGAATTGTAGAAGTTGTTGGATGCAGGATTCATTTACCCCATCTCAAATAGTGAGTGGGTGTCTCTTATGGTTCTGGTCCCAAACAAGAATGGAAAATGGAGGATCTGTGTGGACTATAGAGAGTTAACGAAAGCCACCCAAAAATACCATTTCCCTCTACCTTTCATTGATCAAGTCTTGGATGGTCTTACAGGAAAGAAGTTCTTCTCTTTCCTGGATGGATTCAGTGGTTACAATGAGATCCAGATCAGCCCAAAGAAACAAGATAAAACCACCTTTATTTGTCCTTGGGATACCTTTTCTTATGGGTTCCTTCCTTCTGGATTATGTAATTCCATTACCACTTTTCAGACGGTCCTTAACATCTTTACAAAGCTAGTCCATGACACTGTGGAAATTTATATGGATGATTTCAGTCCCTATGGGTGTGATTTCCTAGAGGTGCTCCCTAAATTGGTGAAAGTATTAAATAAATTAATTGAAATTAACTTATCCCTTAGTCCTGAGAAGTGTGAGTTCTTGATGAATGCAGGGACTATTCTAGGTCACTCAATATCTGAGGAAAGACTGCAAGTGGACCCAACTAAAATTTCTATCATAAAGAGTGTCCCTACTCCTTAGAAGTAGAGGGATGTCAGAAGTTTCTTGGGCTTAGATGGATACTATAGGAGATTCATAAAGGACTTCAAAAAAGTAGCCTCACCTATGTTTGGACTATTGGCCAAGGACTCTAAATTTTTCTGGTTAAAACGCTGCCAAAAGGCCCTAGAAACATTAAAGGAAAAGTTAACTACTGCAACCATACTTCGAGGCCCAAATTGGGCTCTTCCTTTCCACATCCATGTTGATGCTTCTGAAAAAGTTATAGGAGCAGCTCTAGGCCATATATATGGCAAGTTTCCTTATGCCATTTTTTCATTAGCAAAAATATGTCCAAGGCTGAATCGAACTATATTATGACTGAAAAAGAGCTCCTAGTTATTGGCCATTCCTTGAATAAATTTGGACATTACATCACTAGTTATCAGACCTTTATACATACTAACCATGTTGCTATTAAATATTTGATGAAAAAACTTGATGTTAATGCCATAATTATTAGATGGTTGATTTTATTAGAACAATTTGACATAAATATCATTGATAAGCCTAGTAGAGAAAATGTAGTTGTAGATTTTTTGTCCAGACTTTCTTTGTCTACAGGTGAGGAAGGAATGCTTGATGATCAACTGCTAGATTAGCATTTATTTTCTATTTTGTTTCTCTCTCCATGGTTTCCTAACATAACAAACTACTTAGTGGTTGCACAGTTCCCACTAAATATTTCCTGCAAGGAAAAGAGTAGAATTATAAGAAAGAGTGCCCCATTCACTAATGATTGGGGGAAATCTCTTCAAGTTAGACCCATATCAAATTTTGAAGAGATGTTCCAGGGAGGAGGAAGTATTTGACATCCTTTTGGCCTATCATCATGGCCTTGTGGAGGTCACTTTTCAACCAAGAGGACAACCTTCAAGGTACTGCAAGTTGGCTACTACTCGCCCACTCTCCACCAAGATGCAAGAAGAGACACCAGTCAATGTGACCAGTGACAAAGAATGGGGAAACCTACTCCCAGGGATAAAATTCCCTTGCAACATCAAGTGACTCTTGAGCCATTTGAAAAGTGGGGCATGGATTTCATTAGGCCCATTGATCCACAATTTGGGCAGAAAAAGTACATAATTATGTGCACTGATTATTTGACAAAGCTAGCTGAAACCAAGGTTGTCAAGGTAGCAACAGAAGAGAAAGTAGTTGAGTTATTAAGGGATAATGTATTTTACAAGTTTGGGTACCCTAGAGAGCTAGTCACCAATTAGAGAGCTCAATTCACCTCACACCTGATTGAAAATTTGTTGAGTTGGCATAAGATCAAGCACGGGTAGTCAATTTCTTATCATCCTTAGGCCAGTGGACAAGTAAGAGGTTATCAACAGAGCATTGGGAGGCATTATCACAAAGGTTTTGAATAGTAGTAGAAAATATTGGGCTGATAGACTAGTGGAGGCCACTTGGGCCTATAAAATAACCTGGAATACAACCATTGGCTTCACCCCTTATGACTTGGTATATGGGAAGAAGGCTATGCTCTCCATTTAGTTTGAGTACAACACTTTGAGAATGGTAGCACATTTGTATTTGGATATTACAAAGGCACAACAAGAGAGGATACTCCAACTGAATGATTTAGATGAATTCACGATGCAGACCCTCCTACACATAGAAGTTACTCAAGTACAAAGAAAAGTTTGGCATGACAAAAATATCAGAGACAATGTTTTTCAAGAAGGTGATTGGGCTCTTCTATATGACTCCAGGTTCAAGGACTTCAAAGCCAATTTGATGACCAAGTGGTTGGGCCCATATCTGATAGAGAAGTGTCATGACAATGGGGCTGTGCAAATAAAGACCATTGATGAGGAAGGTATCCCCTTGCTAGTCAATGGATATAGATTGAAAGCCTATAAAAGACCTATGTCAAGGGAAGATTTCATCAGTATCATCAGTAAGGAAGTGAATGTGCTTGGAAGTTTCTAAGCTTCCAGCTCACCAAATTCTTGAATATTGTTTTAATTTTGAAAAAAATGAAAAAAGAAAAAGAAAAATAAAATATTAAGAGGCCTAGGTGAAAACCTCTATGAGGCACTTGAGGCCAAATTTTTGGTTGAAAACCTCCTTGAGGCATCCCAAGAGTGAAAAAAGGGAAAATAAAAATATTACTAAGTGAAAACCTCCCTTGAGGCACCTAGGGCAGGCAGATAGGTTGAAAACCTCCTTTGAGGCGACCTATGTGCCGTTCAAAAAAGAAGGAAGAAAAGAGAAAAGAGAAAAAAAAAACAAAATGACATGGCAAGGGCCTCAAACTTGCTTACTAATAAAATTATGTGATTTTTGTAGGCTTTTAAGGGAAACAAAGGACTCAATGTTCAAAGGAAAATAAGCCAAGCATCACCCCAGTATTCCTCCCTTAAGTTCATGTCTCACATTCCTACTATGTCTCCATCATCCATCCTCACTTATAGGCATCAAAAACCAGTTTTTATGCAGTTTTTTGACTTGTACAGGGTTTCATATAGTTACTACAGGAGTTTCCTGTGGTACTACAAGATGTCCTAAAACACTACATGAATGAAATTTGATTGGGAAATGATTATGCAGACCTGTTCTAGGTTGAAAGAGGTGACCATACACCTTACCACCTCTCACCCAACACTAGCTCATGACCGTACCACCCTCTGTGTCCATCAAAAACCACTCAAAAAAAAAAGCAAAAATACAAAAGAATGGAAAAAGAAAGTCCAAGGGCCATGTCAGCATTGGCCTCACTCACATACCACTCCATCTCCTTGATCACCATCCTTACACTCCTACATCACCACC
>APFE031441119.1:0-21321 GCA_000404065.3 Pinus taeda
AAATTAATGAATGAAGATGAAATCAACCTCTTTAACATTTTATAAATGGATACGATAATGAATGAAGAAAGATAAGTTCGAAAACATGAACATTTTTCAGTGCATCTGCGTGTAATTCCCTTTAAAATTCGCTTTCCCAAGCTATAATAAGTTTGGTCATTATGAATGGGAGTGTGTTTTGGGCTTATTTTAAATCTAGTTGTTCCCTTGGATAGGTAATTAATAAACCTAAACAATAATATTGTGAAACGACTCTAGAGTTAGTAACTTGATTGGTTGGGAGCATTCTCCAATTTACTAAGAATAATTTTAAAAGATAGATTTAACTTTTATTACACTCACCTAGAATATACATTCTTACTAAATTATAAATTAGTAATATATGTACTTTAAAACTATAAATATGCATGTAATGCTTTATAAACACCAAGTGTGAAGTGTAATTGGCCTCTGCAAGGCATATTTTAGCGCTAAAGATTGTGAACGTTTAACAGAGAGGTTACCCTTAGATTAGATTATTACACCCATTGAATTATGACATATACTCCTCCTAATCCTAATGGCAACAAAATTATCTTCATCACAAAAATTGGCAATCCAAGATCATGTCCCCACAAAGTGCTTTTTCGTTGAGCCGGGAACAAAATTATCTTCGCAAAAACTGGCAATCCAAGATCATGTCCCCACAAAGTGCTTTTTTGTTGCGCTGGCAGTCAAGAAAAGTGCTTTTGTTTTGCAGAGGTGGTAGTCAAGAAAAGCTTGACCGTTGAATCCAGCCAATATTTGTTTCCGATCCTTGTCCCAATCTTTGCCTTTTACGAATCTGCTCCTCCTCCTCCCATGGCTACTGCGCTTCGCTGTATGAGTCTTGTCTTGGAGCTCCATGTCATGTATGTTTGCGCTTCGCTGTATGAGTCTTGTCTTGGAGCTCAATGTCATGTATGCTTGTGAGTCTGGTTGTCTCTGTATGAGTTTTGTGTAGTCTTGTCTGGTCTCTGTATGAGTTTTGTGTTGTCTGGTATGGTCTGGTCTGGTTTGCGTGTTGTTGTGTTGTGCGGTACGGGGAGTTGAAGGTAAACATACATCACATCAATTTTCTCAAGGTAGACAGACATCACCGGAGCGAAAGGTATGTGAATGAGGAGATACCCACCCATATCCTCCTCAATCCCAGGTATGCAAATTTCTGTACATGTAACCTTCACACAGATGTTAGATTAGATTGGCTTAGTAATTGGCATACACTGCAAGAATTAGAATTAATATAATTTTGTAATTATTTCATGCAATTAGCTCTGTTCTAGCATATATTGAATTACCAGGCTAAACGCACAAATATGAATGGGCACCTGCTTCAGTTTTTGAATCCACAGAACTTGCCTAATTATGAATTGGTACATGCCCTGCTTCAGTTTTTGAATGCACAGAAATTTCTAGGCTAAACATATTTATATGAATTCATATTTGCATGGGATGGGATTCAATCAATCGCAGGTAGATTAGGTGAATTTCTATGCATCGAGTCTCTGTTTTTCTTCTTTTTCTAGTTATAAATTCAAATAGAGACTCTGTTTTTCTTCTTCTTCTAGTTATAGATTTAAATAGAGGCACATAATTAAATCCTGCCACATCCAGATCGTCATCCCCATCCTCCTCTCTTCTGGAAAAATCCTGTATAGTCTCTTTGTTTCCACTTTCTCCGTCTTCTTTGGTTAATGTTCATCTGATACGGTCAACTTCTGTATAGTCTCTTTGTTTCTGTGTGTCTTTCTTTTGTTAATTCAATTTTGTTAAATGCATATAAGTAGCTCTCTGTTATCAATTTTGTTGTTAAATGCATACAAGTGGTAGCTCTGCTCTCTGTTTTATATGCAATTCTGTATGATAAGGCCATCATTGTGCGTTTACTTATACTGTTTGTGCTTTTGCTTATGCAATTATGGATGATAAGGCTCTGTGTTTGTACTCTCTGTTCTATATGCAATTCTGTATGAAAAGGCCGTCGTTGTGCTTTTACTTATATTGTTTGTGCTTTTGCTTATGCAATTATGGATGACAAGGCTCTCTGATTGTACTGTTGTGGATGTAGCGTTCCCTTACCTCGTTGGGCTTGGGAAGAAGTCCTTATGCACCGATAACTATAAGGCTGGAAGGAGAAACAAAGAGTATATATATCTCATTAGGGTGCGGGCATTTGCTATCTCTGATCGATCCAGAGAGTTGTTCAGCCTCTGTGCGGTGTTTCTGTGAAAAAACAGAGTGACTGTGCTGCATGATGCCAGTCTTATTCAACCAGCACAGACATGTACGAATATTTTGTAATACATATATATTTTTAAGAAATATATATGTAGCAGGCCATTTCCCATTAAATTTGCAGACAGTAGAATCTTTAAAGCGAATGTAGATGGGTTGCGAATGTAATATTTAGTACCCAATAAATCCTCAACCTGTACTTCAGGGCGTCCAGTGTGATGGTTAAAAATTGATAAGCAGTGCATACTTCGCAAACCTTGAAGTGATGGTGAGATGATCTCCCTCAACATCGAAGACTACCACTGAGCATGTGACCCAGGGCTTGTAAAACCATGTTGATGCTTTCTGTATTTGTGATCGACTGGTATTCCATTGCATGTAATGAAATGACCAAAAATATGTGTTTTCTTAGCTCAGATTCGATTGGGTTTAATAGTCAACGACATGTGAACCTTCGATTATTTGTTTTGAATATATGAACAAATGGATGACCTGGCACCGATCCACCCACACTGTTATACGGAGAACATGAGAAGCGTGGACGAGGTGGATCACTGTGCCAGTGGGACCTAGTGCGTGGATTTACAAGCATGTTCAGCGAGCAGAGCAACAACTTCAGGCATCAGAGTCACAAATCAAAATGTCTGACCACTGTGTGTTGTTCATATTCTTCCCAGCGCCAGTCCACTGGATCAACTCCTCATCGATGGGTATATTTTCTTATTTTTCATTTTATTTATAAATAGAAATTTGGATAACCCGCTGAATTTATCTGTTTCGGTAAGTAATTGGATTTCATTATTGTGGGATTCATTTTCAGCTGCTGTGTGACGGGTTCTCAGCGGGAATGGGACGCAGGAAGCAAACCACTGATGGGCTTCAGGATACACAGGTGCTCACCATTACCATTTTCTTTTTTGATGTTGCTTTTTCCATTATAGTTATCTTAAGAAAAATAGTCCCACCTATAATGTTTGACTCGGCTCCATTATTTGACCAAACCAATTCATCCTCTATGTTCTTAATTCTAACATGACTCATTTTCAGTTTTCTTGTATAGGCCTCCCATACGTCTCCTTCAATACCATCCAAACCTAGGAAGTTTGTTTTCTTCCACTCTTGATGCCATATACATTACAATTCTAGGGGGTTGCCTAATCTAAGTTATAGTTGTTTGTAGGGACTTATTTCTCCACTTCCAACCTTAGGAAGGATTAGTTCCTACCCTTTACTCTTTCTCCATTACCAACTTCCCACAGTAGCCAATTCTGCACAAGAGGGAAGGATTGGACAATGACCTTCCAACATATCAACAAATTATATTATGAGCATTCTTGGAAGGTCTTCTAATGAATTAGGTTCAATGTATTTTTATAGGATAACTTGGCTTCATAGACCCTTATTTGATACGAGCCTCCATATGCCTCTAGCTACCAAAGCCTTCCCAAAATTAGGCATATTCTAGTAAGCCCCAACTCCTTCACCTTCTTAAATCTCAACTTCTTCATCACTTTCGATTTTTAACTATGTTCATGTTCCAACATTTGCATTTTCTCTTCTTACAATGAAGCCTACTAAATGAGCCAATTTCAGTGAATAAGTACCTTTTTTATCTCATTATTATAGTAGAGTCTCGACTTTTTAATTTTCAAACTTATTTTCATCTAAATGATTTTTTTCGTTTTGAAGTCAAAGTACATGCTCCAATACTAATGCTCAATGTAGCAAGGTTTCTCTTTAGTCAAGTTAAGAAGATGATTTCAATCATCAAATTATGTTAGTCACTTTCTTAAATGATAAATCAATTTATGCATATTTTGTTTCACTATATAGAAAGCATGGATTTTCACTGATTTTTAAAATATATTATTTTTGCAGAGAATGACTTGGATATGTGCATGGCCACGACATACGAAGCATTTACATGTCCATCATGTTCATGACAAAAGACATGAAATGATTACGACATTAATCACTTTCAAAAGAAATTAGCATTTATTTATTCATTGTGTTGTAATTACTCTCGAAAAACTCATAATAATAAAATGATAATTTTGTTTTTGAAGGGGCTAAAAAGCCCCTTCCCAATGCCCTGAAGAACGAACCATGGTCGTTCTTAAGGGTTTGTGCATCCTCTCTCCTTTTCCACTTCTTAGTTTTTACTTTTCCTCAGATTTGGTTATGTCTAATAGTAGTTAGCATCATAGATTTTAAGCTAGTGACTTTTAATGATACATCAATCTACATTATGGAACATACTTGAAATTTGAAATCCAAAATTAACTTCTTAATTGTTAATGTATGCTTCACACATTTTAAATTGCTAAATGCATTAAAACAGTATTTGTTTGTGTATTGACGTGTATTCATGTTATTTTAATGTAATGTTTGATGACATTTTGTACTTTGTTTATGATCATAACTAGTGACCTATTGCATGGTGTACCTTAGCAGTGCACCCTTCTCCATCAAACCAAAGCCTCACAGAAAATTATATATATAAATATAAAAAAATTAAAATTGTAAATATAAAATATATATCGTAATTTATATAAATTAAATTTTAATGATGGAAGGAAAACATTATATTTAAATTAAATATAAAAATTAAAAATAAAATATAAACATATATAATGCAAATATTATATTTAATCTTCATATCAAATATATAAAACACTTATAAACTAAATAAAACAATTGAATGTATTATAAAATAATTAAAATAATTGCAATGTAAAAAAATTTTATGTAACATTAAAGTCTATTTAAATATATATATGATAAAAACTAAAAATAATAAATATAAAAACATTTAATCAAGTATATATTTAATACATAAGAAATATATTATTTAATAAAATATATAAAAAAAATATATTTAATATATCACATGGTGTTTATCTAAATAATAAATACTTTATTCTTTCCATATATATATATATATGCTTTTTTATTTCCAACTCATTAAAACTTGAGTGGGCCTAATGGTTAAGAGCATGTGTTTCCTCCTAAGAGGTCATAGGTTCAAAACTAGAGGGGGGTAGAGTATGTATGCCTTTGTAGACTTAGTAGTCAAATAGGGAGGTGGGTCTCTTCTCCCACAAATAAATGGGTCTCATACACCAATGCGGTGTATGGGTTGGCCATGACGTTAAAATTGGATAATAATAATATTAGTTCATGAAATCGTGAAGATCATATTTATTTAATTAACATTTTAAAGAAATTATATAATTATGTAATATTATTTTTAATAAATATATAAAAAATATTCAAATATTAAATTTTATTAAATTTATATATATTAAGAATACATGAATATAGAGGACCCCGATGGGGGTGACAACCGGCAGACAAGAGGCTCACGACGAGGTGTTAATTCCCCAACACGCATTATAAATGTTTAACCAATTTGATGGGATCGCTTCACCTAACGTGAGCTTAGCGAACATTCTGGAGAGTGTTTGGTTTATAATTATGGTATGCTTGGTTGAGGTCTTCATTTCCATGTTACCAGAGATGGAGATGGTGGTTGTGGTGGGCGGTATTGTTTCAGATGCACAAGGTGGCTTACTCTCTAAGCCACAACACACTCATTAGTGTTAGTATGTTCCACGGGGATTCATTCTCTAGAGGCAGAGTGTGGCGTCGGCATTGGTGGAGGTTTTAGAGGGAGATACTTGGGACCCTGGTTCGTGGTGGAAGGAGGTGGCTTTCAGAATTTTGTGGCAACACAATTCTAGTGTGACATCTAATACTGGGGTCATCTGTAGTGCAACTCGGGGGCCATCCAATTTCACAATTGTGTAGGTAAATTTCTATAACTATGTCTTTGTGGTTCCTTTAGTTTGGAGTTTGGTAGTAGCTAAATTTTTTCCATCCTCATATCAGTAATGGTTGGGTGGAGCAGTGTGGTGACTAGATGCTTTATTGTTGACGGGGCCAGGGGTCTCTTATGGGTGTCGAGCTTAAAAGGGTGTTGTATTGGGGGTGGCATACTAACCCTAGTGGGTGGCCACGTGTTGTGGGGGCCTGGTGGCTCTAGGTACGAGGGTGACTACTAGTGATGTGCATCTGGTGTTTCTTGGTGCGAGGAGAGGGTGAGTAGATAGGGAGGTGGGTCAAGGGTTTGTCGCTTATGCAACACCATTGATCCAAGGACTGGGTTGACAGTGCTAGTATTTGGAGATACTCTATGGGTGGGGGTCTCGTGGAGTTAATATAGCGAGGAGGCCATGACGAGAGATGCAACGATAAAGAGGCTGCACACATAAGGGTGTCGACCCTTGAGGCCTCAGAGTGATGCATCTGGTCGACCAACAAGGTCTTGGGGGAGAAGTTGACTAGTAGGTCAACTCTCCAAGAAGGGTGGACCTCCCCCCCCTCGATTTTAATCTATTGAGGCCCAATTACATCAAGTTACTCTGATGGTTGAGCAATTAGCTTAGGATAGGCAAGATGAATATAATGAAGTCATAACTTTCATGAATGATTTGTAGCATAACTAGTGGCACATACTAGATAAGTTGGTATCTCTTCGGCGCAAGCATAAGCATATTATGGATAAGAAGACTTGCTTGGAGGGCCATCTGGATCACATAGAGGCCCATGTGTATGAGGAATTTTGCTAACCTCCACCACCAAGAGATGAATCATATGGTCCACAGCTAGGGTATACTAATGCTCAGAGATGATGGCTAGTTGTTTTTGTATCTTGGGTCATTTTTTTTTACTATGGGTTGCATGCATGAGATACTTTGGTTTTATGCTACTCTTCTGTTTGTGATTTTGTCAATACCTCCAAGCCAACCAGTCCGGGAGCAATGAAGCTAGGGGTGTTTTGAACTGGAATCAACCATGAAGTAGTATTTTGAGTAATTAATGGAAACTTTCGAATTATCTATATATATGAACCAAATATATTAGATATTTTCAATATATAAATAAAAATAACAAACATTTTATTAATATTAAATTTAAATTATTACAATACATACACAATGAAATTTTGGCTCTGTTAGGGTTTTCAAAATCTATGTATAATTAAAATTTTCAAAAACCCTCATGGTGGCCCAGACTATCTCATAGAGGAATTTTGCATTACACTTGCAGATATGTTGCCAGGAGATTGTGTGCCAAATTCACCAACTTGTTATCAGATATTTGTCAAGCTCCCCTCTAGATAGCCATTACTCATTAGGGTTTTTCATTCAAATCAGGTCACTTTTCGCTTCTTTCCGACACCCTTCTTTTATTCAAATGATGAAGTGTTGATGATAAAATCCATTTGGGGGACAAGATTCAAAGCTCAACGACTTTTGGTGTGGACCATGCTCCTTCAACAAGTAGAGAGATATTATATAGTAATGCTTCTCTGGGTATATTGAAACGAGCTCATTAGTTAGCTTCCTCATAATTTGATAAGGAATTTCCCTAAATGCGTAATGATAATTGGCAGATCATTTTAATCAAACCACCTTTGAAAGGTTGGGTCAAGGTTTCCAAAAAGAAAGGAAAAAAATGCGGGCTTGAGGATGAGCCCTTATTTGAGTGATTCATCTTTCTAATTGTTTATTCTATCCCTTTATGTCTTCTTTGTTACTCTCAATATCATTCATCCCTACTTAGATATCATTAATACAGGGAAGATTGTGCCAAAAAGTGAGGCATGATATAATTTTATTTTTGTTTGATAAAAAAAATTAAACATTAAAAAATAAATTTTAGTTAAATTTTAATTATTATAAAATAATATTAAAATAAATCAATATAATTTTTTAATAATATACACAACATTATTCATCAAGTTTTTAATAGTGTATGTTTAAATATATTGTAAATATTTTATTTAAACATTTTTTAACAAATATATATAAACATTATATATTTAAATTTTAAATATTTTAATCAAATTATACATAGTATATATATTATTCATATAATGGGGTTAACTCACTCTAACTAGCATTAATTCATGAAATTGTGAATATATTCGAAAAAAAATAATATTATACATTTATAATATTATTAAATTGATGAGAATATTTCGTATATATAATTATATAATATATTTTTAATAAAATATTTAAATATAAAATAATATATAAATTTATATATAAATATTGAAATATATAACAATATGAATTAAATTAAAACAATTTTACCCGTTTATCATATATAAAATTTAAATAACAAATATCTTTTTAATATTAATATTAAATTACTATAAAAAATCAACATAAATTTTTAATGGTATGCAAATATTATTATTATTGAAGTTTTAATAAATTGTATCAATATGATCAAATATATTCTCAAAGTGGGGGCTTTTGTGAGGAGTGATTTTGTTCTACTATTTCTAGATTATTCACATAAACATAAAAACATTAAACATCAGATTTCTTCATCATATATATATATATATAGTGGAGGATGATAAAAATTGGGCTCTAATGCTTGCATGTGTGTATTTGCATAGAGAGCTTCTCTTAGCTTCAAGAATCATAAATTCTCTACTAACGAGGCCAACCACATGAAGGTGGAAGTCATCTGGCCTCCCCCCTCACTTCTAGCCTATAATTACACGAAAAACCCCACCTTCTATTTTAAATTACATAAAATATGTCATCCACGTTCATTCTAAACACATAGATATAAAAGAAACAACATAATAAAAATTATACACAATCATCAATGCATATCAAATTTCCATTAATATATGATTGCAGATCAAATTTTGCAAACATAAAAACATTATGCGTAAAATTTTGATTATTACAAAAAATAAGCATCAAAGTTTTAATTATTGCAAGCAAAGAAATTGTAAATACAGAGACCCCAAAAATTGTCAAACATACAAACATTACATGTCAAACACAAAAAATGCTATAAATGCATAAACATATAAGCCTATGTAAACTTTACACATTGCCAAAAGAAATTCACACACACTTTAAAATACAAGTCATACAATATAATTGTAAATACTATTCAAATCAAACTCAAAATACAAGCATACACAAACATAGAAACATCACATATCGATTACACCCTAAAAATCTTGTAAATGCATAAGATACAAGCACATGGAGATACAAAGCATTGCCAAATGAAATTTCAAACACATTCCAAAGTACATATCCAAATGTCATACAAAATCATTGTAAATACACAACCATACAAATGAAACTGAAACCTCAAACATTACTACAATCATGAATACACATCAAAATACAAAAATACACAAGCATAGAAACATCACATATCAATTACACCCTAAAAATATTGTAAATGCACAAGATACAAGCACATGGAGATACTAAGCATTGCCAAATGAAATTTCATACACATTCCAAAGTACATATCCAATTGTCAGACACAATAAATGTAAATACACAACCATACAAATGAAACTAAAACCACAAACATTACTACAATCACGAATACACATCAAAATACAAGAATACACAAACATAGAAACATCACATATCAATTATACCCTAAAAAATTGCAAATGCATAAGATACGAGCACATGGATATACTAAGCATTGCCAAATGAAATTTCATACACATTCCAAAGTACATATCCAAATGTCATACACAATCATTGTAAATACACAACCATACAAATGAAACTAAAACCTCAAACATTACTACAATCATGAATACACATCAAAATACAAGAATACACAAGCATAGAAACATCACATATCAATTACACCCTAAAAATATTGTAAATGCATAAGATACAAGCACGTGGAGATGCTAAGCATTGCCAAATGAAATTTCACACATTTCAAAGTACATATCCAAATGTCATACACAATCATACGAATGAAACAAAAACCACAAACATTGCCACAATTATGAATACACATCAAAATACAAGCATATACAATTTACATAGAAACATCACATATCAATTACACCCTAAAAATATTGTAAATGCATAAGATCCAAATGTCATACACAATCATTGTAAATACACAACCATACAAATGACTCAAAAACCACAAACTTTGCTACATACATGAACACACATCAAAATGCAAGAATACACAAACATAGAACCATCACATATCAATTACACCCTAAAAATATTGTAAATGCATAAAATACAAGCACATGGAGATACTAAGCATTGCCAAATGAAATTTCACACACATTCCAAATTACATATCCAAATGTCATACACAATCATTGTAAATAAACAACCATACGAATGAAACTAAAACAAAAAATATTGCTACAATCATGAATGTACATCAAATCTTGATCACCATACATAAATAATATTGTAAATACAAAAACATACAAATATCACCCGTCAAATTTTGATCACCACACATAAAATATTGCAAATACACACATATCACACATCAAATTTTAATCATCACAAAAAACATCATGTTAATGGTCATTGCTAAAGGAGACAAACACACACACAAACATTTCAAAATACATATCAACATGCCATACATATCCATTGTAAATACAACCATTAAAACTCAAACAACAAACATTATCATAGACAATCATAAACAAAGTACAAAATGTCATCAAACATTACATTAAAATAACATGAATAAATTGTTTTAATGCATTTAAGAATTTAAAATGTGTAAAGCATACATTAACAATTAAGAAGTTGATTTTGGATTTCAAATTTCAAGTATGTTCCATAATGTAGATTGATATGTCATTAAAAGTTATTAGCTTAAAATCTATGATGCTAACTACTATTAGACATAACCAAATCTAAGGAAAAGTAAAAACTAAGAAGTGGAAAAGGAGAGAGGATGCACAAACCCTTAAGAACGACCATGGTTTGTTCTTAAGGGCATTGAGAAGGGGCTTTTTAGCCCCTTCAAAAAGAAATATTTTATTATTATTATTACGAGTTTTCCAAGAGTAATTACAACACAATGAATAAATAAACGTCAATTTCTTTTGAAAGCGATTAATGTCTTAATCATTTCATGTCTTTTGTCATGAACATGATGGACATGTAAATGTTTCGTATGCCATGGCCATGCACATATCCCAGTGATTCTATGCAAAAATAATATATTTTAAAATTCAATGAAAAACCATGCTTTCTATATAGTGGAACAAAAAAATGCATAAACTTATCTATCATTTAAGAAAGTGACTAACATAATTTGATGTTTGAAATCATCTTCTTAACTTGACTAAAGAGAAACCCTGCTACATCTTGAGCATTAGTATTGGAGCATGTACTTTGACTTCAAAAGGGAAAAAATCATTTAGATGAAAGTAAGTTTGAAAATTAAATAGTCTAGACTCTACTATAATAATGAGATAAAAAAAATACTTATTCACTGAAATTGACTCATTTAGTAGCCTTCATTGTAAGAAGAGAAAATACAAATGTTGGAACATGAACATAGTTAAAAATCGAAAGTGATGAAGAAGGTGAAGGAGTTGGGGCTTACTAGAATATGCCTAATTTTGGGAAGGCTTTGGTAGCTAGAGGCATATGGAGGCTCATATCAAATAAGGGTCTATGAAGCCAAGTTATCCTATGAAAATACATTGAACCTTATTCATTAGAAAACCTTCCAAGAATACTCATAATATAATTTGTTGATATGTTGGAAGGTCATTGTCCAAGCCTTCCCTCTTGTGCAGAATTGGCTACTATGGGAAGTTGGTAATAGAGAAAGAGTAAACGGTAGGAACTAATCCTTCCTAAGGTTGGAAGTCGAGGAGTAAGTCCCTAAAAACAACTATAACTTAGATTAGGCAACCTCCCCATAATTCTAATGTATACGGCATCAAGAGTGGAAGAAAGCAAACTTCCTAGATTTAGATGGTATTGAAGGAGATGTATGGGAGGATTTATTGGGTACTAAATATTACATTCGCAACCCATCCACATTCGCTTTAAAGATTCTACTGTCTACAAATTTGGGGAAATGGCATGCTACAACATATTTAATGGGAAATGGCCTACTACATATATATTTCTTAAAAATATACATGTATCACAAAATATTCATACCTGTCTGTGCTGGTTGAATAACACTGGCATCATGCAGCACTGTCACTCTGTTTTTTTTATTACAGAAACACCGTGCAGAGGCTGAAAAAGTCTCTCGATCGATCAGAGACAGCAAATGCCCGCCCGCCCGCCTCTCTGCACGGGCTCTCAAGGACGCCTTCGTATACTGTACCAAAATTGGATTCAAAACATTTAGGTGATTACAGTTTTAAGGAGGTCATAAATAAAATTATTGGATTCTACTATTTGTATCACAGATTTGGAATTCCCATTGTCCGGGAAAAGTAAGGCTGATTTACCTTGTCGTAACATTGAAACTGGGCAATTCAGGGGCTGTTTCTTCCAGGATCTGAGGGATACCTCAGCTCCCCACAAGTCCCCACTCCAACTTGAATTTCCTGCGTGTATGACAAACTTGCATTCTCAGGAAGGAAAAAAACAGAGCCTATTCAGATTGATTCTCAGGAAGGAAACAAACACACACAGCCTATTCAGATTGATTCTCAGGAAGGAAGGAAACAAATAGAACCTATTCAGATCAATCGAAGACTTAATCTATGGAAATCTATGTTTCTATTAATCAGAGAGAGAATTAGATGGGCATATAATCTCTAAACGTAGTATCTCTGAAACTTCTCATATAATCTGTGTATACCTGAATCGGCGTTCTTCCCTTGAGCAGAGGTAGGGTGTCGCACCCTAATGAGATATGTATACTCTTTGTCTCCTTCCAGCCTTATAGTTGTCGGTGTATAAGGACTTCTTCCCAAGCCCAACGAGGGAAGGGAATGCTACATCCACAACAGTACAATCACAGAGCCTTGTCATCCATAATTGCATAAGAAAAAGCACAAACAATATAAGTAAAAGCACAATGATGGCCTTATCATACAGAATTGCATATAAAACAGAGAGTACAAACACAGAGCCTTATCATCCATAATTGCATAAGCAAAAGCACAAACAAAATAAGTAAAAGCACAATGATGGCCTTATCGTACAGAATTGCATATAAAACAGAGAGCAGAGCTGCTACTTGTATGCATTTAACAACAAAATTGATAATACAGAACTACTTATATGCATTTAACAAAATTGAATTAACAGAAACAAAGAGACTATACAGAATTTGACCATATGAGATGGACATTAACCAAAGAAGATGGAGAAAGTTGAAACAAAGAGACTATACAGGATTTTAGTAGAAGAGAGGAGGATGTGGATGTGGGAGGATTTAATTATGTGCCAATCAGGGGCAGGGCGTGTGAAGTAGTTTGCAGCAGTCGCAGGAGGCAATACCGCCAAGCCAAGACAAGACAGGGGTAGTCTCTGTTTGCCATGGCACCGCAAGCCAAGACAAGACATGGGCATCCTCTGTTTGCCATTGCATCGCCAAGCCAAGCCAAGACAAGACAGGGGTAGTCTCTGTTTGCCATTGCACCGCCAAGCCAAGCCAAGACAAGACAGGGGTAGTCTCTGTTTGCCATTGCACCGCCAAGTTAAGAGATTGAAAAGGGCCGACCGAACGATCCTCATACTGCAACATTGATCCCAAAGAAGAAAAACAGAGACTCTATTTGAATCTATAACTAGAAAAAGAAGAAAAACAGACAGAGACTCGATGCGTAGAAATTCACCTAATCTACCTGCGATTGATTGAATCCCATCCATGCAAATATGAATTCATATAAATACGTTTAGCCTAGAAATTTATTTGCATTCAAAAACTGAAGCAGGGCATGTACCACTTCATAATTAGGCAATTTCTGTGGATTCAAAAACTGAAGCAGGCGCCCATTCATATTTACGCGTTTAGCCTGGTAATTCAATAGATGCTAGAACAGAGCTAATTGCATGAAATAATTACAAAATCATATTAATTCTAATTCTTGCAGTGTATGCCAATCACTAAGCCAATCTAATCTAACATCTGTGTGAAGGTTACATGTACAGAAATTTGCATACCTGGGAGTGAGAAGGATATGGGGGATATCTCCTCATTCATTTACCTTTCGCTCCAGTGATGTATGTCTACCTTGAGAAAATTGATGTGACGTATGTTTACCTTCACCTCCCTGTACCGCGCAACACAACAACACACAAACTAGACCAGACCATACCAGGCAACACAAAACTCATACAGAGACCAGACCAGACTACACAAAACTCATACAGAGACCACCAGACTCACAAACATACATGACATGGAGCTCCAAGACGAGACTCATACAGCGAAGCGCAGTAGCCATGGGAGGAGGGGGAGCAGATTCGTAAATGACAAAAATTGGGACAAGGATCAGAAACAAATATTGGTTGGATTCAACGATCAAGCTTTCCTTGATTGCCACCTTTGCAAAACAAAAGCACTTTTCTTGACTGCCAGCGCAACAAAAAGCACTTTGTGGGGACATGATCTTGGATTGCCAGTTTTTGTGAAGATAATTCTGTTCCCGGCTCAACGAAAAAGCACTTTGTGGGGACATGATCTTGGATTGCCAATTTTTGCGATGAAGGCAATTTTGTTGCCAATACGAGTATAAGTCATAATTTAATGGTTGTAATAATTTAACGTAACACCTTTCTTAAAATTTCACAATTTCAGATGCATTGGCTTAGATTGTATTTTATTTAGTATGTCACAAATGAAATGATAGTACAATTGGAGAAATTGAATGAGGACCCCATCAATGAACTTGTCAATGGGAACAAAGTAAAATTGTATAGAGACAATTGCCCCACTTTCGAAAGTTTATATGTTTGTAGGGGAAAAACTATTTTTTTTGTAACCTTATTAGCATGCACAAGTCAACGTTGTGAAGTAGAGAACCCATAGAATGTTGTGCTCGTAGGAATAGTGTGACTAACATGGGAAAGTAGATATATCTTGTTGCATTGAAGGACTAACACACTGTGCACCAAGAACATTGCACAAACAAGTGTATAAGCAGCCAAGGAAAGTGTGTAGTACTGATGATAACATGAGAAGTGGACTACATCTAGTGGTCAATGATGGCAACAGAAACCAATAAATTGTAGAAAAAAGTACCAGCAAAAGTGTGTGCCACACATTTGGAATTGTTGTTAGTGAATTAGAGAGTGCTCCCAACCAATCAAGTTACCAACTCTAGAGTTGTTTCAAATTATTTTCAAAAACTATTCATGTTTTTTACCTATCCAAGGGAAGCCCAAAGCAACTAGATTTAAAATAAGTCCAAAACACACTCCCATTCATAATAAACAAACTTATTATAGCTTGGGAAATGGAATATTAAAGGGAATTACAAGCATATATGTTGGGCACCAAATCAGCCTATCGTTTTCCTGCATTTCCACTCCTCTTTTCATCCCTTTTGTATTCATTCACATATATTTACTATGTAAAACTATGAGGTAATTTCCCTTTCTTCGTCTCTTGGGATATTTAATTAATGAAGTAGAGTCATGAGGGTTTTTCCTATGCGAACCACTAAAACATCTTATGACCGCAGATTTTGGAGCGCAGGTGTTGACCTCACGGCATGTCGCAGCAGTTCCGCGATTCACAGCAGCTGATCGACCATGATGAAACAACATAACTGATTTGCAACTGTTCTCAACCCGTTTTGGATCATTTCTGTTCTTGCTCTCTCGGCGCTGGTGCTGTGTTGAACTGATGTATATCTTTGGGCATATAGTTGCTAGGTTTTGGGTAGAGATGTTACTCCCCTTTGTACTGTATAAAAGCCGGGTCATTCCTGTATGAGGGGTTAGCCAGACCCTAAATTATATTGTAACAACATTGTCCAGATTAATAAAATACAACCCTTTTGTTGTTCTATCTTTCGTTGTGAGTAACGCAGCCCTGATCAAAGAGCTGGGCCCGCTCTTCTGATAAGGTATTGCGTGTTTTCTTGTTATGTGTGTGTTGTTCATTGTTGTGTTTATTTCTTGATTTTTGCTACAGATTCTTTATATCACCGTGAATACCTTTTTAAGTTCTACAATTGAGTTTCTATTTCTGTTACAACAATGCTTTGATTTGGTATTCATGAACCCTTGGTCAATGATAGATTGTAACCTTGCCCCTGCATATACCTTGCGTGTTGCCTTGGAAAGAATACACACCTGGATTGATACATTAATGCAGGAAAGGGCTGAATAATTTGTTCATACCTTGACACCAACATTTTGGTGCTGTTGCAGGGGAGGCTAACAAGGTGCAAGACACGATATGTATCAACCAGAGGGTTAATCTCTCGTCTTGGGGAGAGAACATGCTTTCTCACACTGCTCCAGATCCTAAGCGTAGGTATTTCTTTTGTTTTGCGCTTTTATTGTTTTCTTGTTTTATTAGGGTCGATCTTTTGCCCTGGGGAGGGAGGAGTCCTTTGACACCTTGTTCCAGGCCCTGAGCTTAGATTTCTCTAGCAATTTTGTTGTTTTGGTTTTGAGAAACTGAAAATGAGTCATGTTAGAATTAAGAACATAGAAGATGAATTGGTTTGGTCAAATAATGGAGCCGAGTCAAACATTATAGGAGGGACTATTTTTCTTAAGATAACTATAATGGAAAAAGCAACATCGAAAAAAGAAAATGGTAATGGTGAGCACCTGTGTATCCTGAAGCCCATCAGTGGTTTGCTTCCTGCGTCCCATTCCCGCTGAGAACCTGTCACACAGAAGCTGAAAATGAATCCCAAAATAATGAAATCCAATTACTTACCGAAACAGATAAATTCAGCAAGTTATCCAAATTTCTATCTATAAATAAAATGAAAAATAAGAAAATATACCCATCGATGAGGAGTTGATCCAGTGGACTGGCGCTGGGAAGAATATGAACAACACACAGTGGTCAGACATTATTTTGATTTGTGACTCTGATGCCTGAAGTTGCTGCTCTGCTCGCTGAACATGCCTGTAAATCCACGCACTAGGTCCCACTGGCACAGGGATCCACCTCGTCCACGCTTCTCATGTTCTCCGTATAACAGTGCGGGTGGATGGGTGCCAGGTCATCCATTTGTTCATATATTCAAAACAAATAATCGAAGGTTCACATGTCGTTGACTATTAAACCCAATCGAATCTAAGCTAAGAAAACACATATTTTTGGTCATTTCATTACATGCAATGGAATACCAGTCGATCACAAATACAGAAAGCATCAACATGGTTTTACAAAGCCCTGGGTCACATGCTAAGTGGTAGTCTTCGATGCTGAGGGAGATCATCTCACCATCACTTCAAGGTTTGCGAAGTATGCATTGCTTATCAATTTTTAACCATCACACTGGACGCCCTGAAGTAGAGGTTGAGGATTTATTGGGTACTAAATATTACATTCGCAACCCATCTACATTCGCTTTAAAGATTCTACTGTCTGCAAATTTAATGGGAAATGGCCTGCTACAACATATTTAATGGGAAATGGCCTGCTACATATATATTTCTTAAATATATATATGTATTACAAAATATTCATACATGTCTGTGCTGGTTGAATAAGACTGGCATCATGCAGCACAGTCACTCTGTTTTTTCACAGAAACACCACGCAGAGGCTGAACAAGTCTCTGGATCGATCAGAGATAGCAAATGCCCGCACCCTAATGAGATATATATACTCTTTGTTTCTCCTTCCAGCCTTATAGTTATCGGTGCATAAGGACTTCTTCCCAAGCCCAACGAGGTAAGGGAACGCTACATCCACAACAGTACAATCAAAGAGCCTTGTCATCCATAATTGCATAAGCAGAAGCACAAACAATATAAGTAAAAGCACAACAACGGCCTTTTCATACAGAATTGCATATAGAACAGAGAGTACAAACACAGAGCCTTATCATCCATAATTGCATAAGCAAAAGCACAAACAGTATAAGTAAATGCACAATGATGGCCTTATCATACAGAATTGCATATAAAACAGAGAGCAGAGCTACCACTTGTATGCATTTAACAACAAAATTGATAACAGAGAGCTACTTATATGCATTTAACAAAATTGAATTAACAAAAGAAAGACACACAGAAACAAAGAGACTATACAGAAGTTGACCATATCAGATGAACATTAACCAAAGAAGACGGAGAAAGTGGAAACAAAGAGATTATACAGGATTTTTCCAGAAGAGAGGAGGATGGGGATGACGATGTGGATGTGGCAGGATTTAATTATGTGCCAAGAAGAAGAAAAACAGAGTCTCTATTTGAATTTATAACTAGAAAAAGAAGAAAAACAGAGACTCGATGCATAGAAATTCACCTAATCTACCTGCGATTGATTGAATCCCATCCCATGCAAATATGAATTCATATAAATACGTTTAGCCTAGAAATTTCTGTGCATTCAAAAACTGAAGCAGGGCATGTACCAATTCATAATTAGGCAAGTTCTGTGGATTCAAAAACTGAAGCAGGTGCCCATTCATATTTGCGCGTTTAGCCTGGTAATTCAATATATGCTAGAACAGAGCTAATTGCATGAAATAATTACAAAATCATATTAATTCTAATTCTTGCAGTGTATGCCAATTACTAAGCCAATCTAATCTAACATCTGTGTGAAGGTTACATGTACAGAAATTTGCATACCTAGGATTGAGGAGGATATGGGTGGGTATCTCCTCATTCACATACCTTTCGCTCCGGTGATGTCTGTCTACCTTGAAAAAATGGATGTGATGTATGTTTACCTTCAACTCCCCGTACCGTGCAACACAACAACACGCAAACCAGACCAGACCATACCAGACAACACAAAACTCATACAGAGACCAGACAAGACTACACAAAACTCATACAGAGACAACCAGACTCACAAACATACATGACATGGAGCTCCAAGACAAGACTCATACAGCGAAGCGCAAACATACATGACATAGAGCTCCAAGACAAGACTCATGCAGCGGAGCGCAGTAGCCATGGGAGGAGGAGGAGCAGATTCATAAAAGGCAAAGATTGGGACAAGGATCGGAAACAAATATTGGCTGGATTCAACGGTCAAGCTTTTCTTGACTGCCACCTCTGCAAAACAAAAGCACTTTTCTTGACTGCCAGCACAACAAGAAAGCACTTTGTGGGGACATGATCTTGGATTGCCAGTTTTTGCGAAGATAATTTTGTTCCCGGCTCAACGAAAAAGCACTTTGTGGGGACATGATCTTGGATTGCCAATTTTTGTGATGAAGATAATTTTAGTAAATTGGAGAATGCTCCCAACCAATCAAGTTACTAACTCTAGAGTTGTTTCACAATATTATTGTTTAGGTTTATTAATTACCTATCCAAGGGAGCAACTAGATTTAAAATAAGCCCAAAACACACTCCCATTCATAATGACCAAACTTATTATAGCTTGGGAAAGCGAATTTTAAAGGGAATTACACGCAGATGAACTGAAAAATGTTCATGTTTTCGAATTTATCTTTCTTCATTCATTATCGTATCCATTTATAAAATGTTAAAGAGATTGATTTCATCTTCATTCATTAATTTCCTCCTTAAATACTACTTTCATGGATTTCCATACGGTTAACACATTTGACATGTGATGGGGAGAAGAGAAGCACATATGCCATGCATAATAATATATAATAATTGTCATCGGTAACATAACGAGATTGAGATTTATCATTGAATATATGATAAATGATCATCCACTTCGATGGAATAATTTAAATCATTACAAATAACATCTTAATTATCAACTATTCAACAATTTTGAGAAGGATGAAGTTCAAAACTACTTACAGATTAAATTTAATTCATAGATTAAATTCTCTCTCTCTCTCTCTCTCTCTCTCTCTTCTAAAAAACATTAAAAATGTTTCACCCAAATTTTATATAATAAAATCACTGAAACTCTATTAAAAAAAATTACGAAATCCTTACTAATTTAAATAATTTGTACAAATATTACTACACATTTTGCATATTAATTGATTAAAAAAAACATACTTTTAAATAAATTTCGTTTGCATCTAAACATCCCATGGTCTACCCGAATGGAAAAGGTTGTAATCCAGGCTCAACAAATCGATCTTTCTAGTTGTCATTAGATTTTTCTCGTTTGATTTGAGAGTTCAAGGGTCAGGTATGATATGAAAAATTAATCACTGAAAGACATCTCACATCCTTCATATAACTGTGTCAAATTTTTCCATTAGGTTTCTTCCATTGATTTGAGAGTTCAAGAGTCGGATATGTATGCAAAATGCACTTCTCCTTCGTAATCATCCAACCAGAGCACCCACAAGGAGATGATTCTAACTCACCACCTCGAAGAGTTCGGTGGCATTTTCAGCTAATACCTAAAGAATTTCTAGAGAAAAATGAATGAAAAATTTATTCCTTTCAATTTATGAAACAAAAATCACCCCTATTGTTGTGAAGATTTTCGAGATTTTCCAAACATTCAATAAACATCCAGGATGGACTCCGCACAAGGCATTATTCATATGACAGGGTCCCCATACATTCAAGAAAGATTTTAAGTGGCTCTCTTGGACTCACCAAGTTTCGACCTTGCGAAATACCATTGGATAATAAAGAAAATCATATTGAACTGCATTACAAAGGCCTCCCTGAAATGGCTCTGGTTGGGAGTAGGAATAGAGTCTAGAAGGTTAAGTGACCATGGAAGGAGATTTCTATGAAGAATGCCATAGTTATGGAACAAGAATTGGGGATGATGTAGAGTGGGAGGTGAAAATGACCATTAGGGGTTTCAACGTGCTATAGGACAAGAATGGTCTATGGAGATGTTCCTAAGGGGAATTCACCACTATTATTGACAAGATTATTGAGAGATTTCCAAATATTCCATAAATAGTTGGACCAGATTTGAGAAAAACATTCTTGACTTGAAAGTTGAGAGGCTCTCCACACATTCCAGAAAGAATCATGACGTAAAAACTTTGGGTCGATTTTAATAGTAAAAAGTACGAAACTAGATGTTTTAGCTTATAAACACTAAAACGTATGTAAATTGGTGTTGACTTTGTTTGGAGTGCCTGAGGCTTTATTTAATGACCAAAAGTCTACCCAAAATTCA
>APFE031441132.1:0-14124 GCA_000404065.3 Pinus taeda
AATTGAATGAGTTCAAGTGTTAAATACAGGTTAAAAAAACATGCATTGCAAGTGTTCAAGATTAGGCTTGCAACAATTACAACACGTGTGAAAACATGCTAGCCTGTTAGCAGGCTTCTGAATTAAGCGAAAGTTCCAAGACACATCATTACACTATACATGACTAACCCCGTGGGTGAGGCATTGGAACCACTACTTACCCCTCAAAGAAAAGATTACAGATTCTCAAGGCTATGTGGGAGGAGCCAAGGTGGAAAGTCCTTTGCATGTACAAATGAGGGGGTATTTATAGCCAAGGGTGAAACTGACCCCTGTGGTTATTCAACTTCCCTCGTGACTGTTTAACTTCCATGACCTTTCAACTTTACATGACTCTTCATACGACAAGTGGTTCTGTTGGACTTCCACATCACATTACATTGATTGACAGTATGGCCCATAGTAGAGATGTGGACGACATGACTCATGACAAGACTCGACATGACAGTGCTGGTAAATTCCTACTGTTGTTGGTGTGCATGTCGTGTTGTAGTGTTGTTGGGTGATGGGTGTCCTCCTGGTGTGTTACAAATTCACCTCTGCATGGCAAGGTGCACAGAGTCTTCAATGGTCGTTAGGTTTGCTTGATCTTGCATTCGCATGTTGCTCCTTGATTGTATATTGGCATGCTTGATAGGTTTGTCTGTTTGCAAAAGGTGTATGCTCATCCATCCTTTCGTCCGCGAAGACATCTTCGCATGTTCATTCGTGCGTCCGTCCATGAAGACATCTTTGCATGATCATCCATTCACGAGCACATCTCTTTGCATGCATCATTTTTTCGTCCATTGGTGAATAGGTCCTCTTACATGTAATCCCCGTGTTCATCCCATCTGTCATTGCGCCATCTTTGTTTGTGTACCTGTATCTGCAGCCACTCATGACGAGATCACATCAAATCCATAAACCTCCTAGTCTACCATGATGCAGGATCATTTTGGATGCAGGCGACCGGGAGAGAGGACAAGGTTACAAAACTACATGAGGAAAGCTTCGATCTAGGATGGAGGCTTCAGATACTGCTGGTGAAAACTGCATAGAATTCACTAGGAGATGGTGACGGGAAATCTGGATCGAGAGTGACTATCCGTGGGATTTGGCTCGACTGGCAAACAAATCTGCTCAATTTTTTAGAGGAGTAGTTCAAGCTGTAGGAAGGTTAAGAAAAAAAAATCTGTGCAATTTCTAGTAGGAGTGAGTAGTGACAGCTTCACAGAAAAACTGCGCAATTCCTAGAGGGAACTAGCAGCAGGTTATCGGGAGCCTGGAAACAAAATCTGCGCAATTTCTGGAGGGAACTGATAGCGGGCTACTGGGAACTACTAGTGGGAAAAATTGTGCTCATGTTGGGAGGTAGGCCTACTGATCACCTCTGCATAGTTTCTGAGCTGAGTAGACTACTAGGGACCAGAGGGCTTGCTCATGAAATCTGCGCAATTTTCCAGGTGAGCAGCTCGTGGGATGACTAGTGCACTAGCTGGGAAAATTGCACAATTTTCCAAGGGAGATAGGGATGGGCACTGGATGTCTATCGACCCTGTCTGCACAATTTTCTCAGTTAGTGGAGTGGGCATGATCTACATCCTCTGTGCAATTTTTGAGGGGAGTCATTCCTAGGGTGATTTTCGGGCCAAATTATCATGTTGACAAGCAGGAGGGTTGATTGATCATCTTGCAGGTAGTGCAGCTTGAAATGGCTTGCTTGGTGATTCTATGTTTTTCTGGGTGAAAATCGATCGAGTTGATGGCGGGTTGAAGGTCTGACTATTAGAGGGAGATCTATTCATCAAAACTTTAGCAAAATGACTAAGTGTGTGAGAGAGGGAAAAGGTGCATATGCGATCTTGCAAACACACACAAATGGTGCGAGTCGACAAGTGTGATGCTTGTGATTGATTGTTAAATGACTGCGACAATGCTTGCGCAAAACTGCATATGACTTCATGTGTGAGCGTAACAAATGCTTTCATAGCGAACACAACATGTACACACGAAGCGAAGACCTTGTGCACGACTAGAACATGGTCACAAGCATGACATAGAAATCGACATGCAAAAGATGACAGTTGGTTGAACAAGTGAAAAAGAAGCATGACATGTAGAAGAAACACATAAAGTGACATTTCATGTTGGCATGCAAGCTCAACTAAGAGGTACACTTCAAAAGATGTTTTGTACTTATCATACTTACCCTCAAGATGATCAAGCATCCGTCGGAGTTTGCATGTAGCCCTGATCTTTTCTATTACTTCGTTTCTTGGTCCTTCTCCTCAACTCCTTGGAAGCGATTTTATAATGTCACCTTTTTGTGTAGCCACTGAGAGGTAGGTATTCACAATTTCAGCAGGTAGTGGTTGCTGCTAGGATGACGCCCTGGGAGGTTCATCTACATAATTTATGCATGCAAGGCCAACAAGACAACTTAGACAACACTGCACAATTTTGAGGTGCAAAGCATTGTTGCGGGACAGGTGTCCCGGGAGGACACCTCTGCACAATTTCTGAGTGCAGTGTTGCTGGATTGCTCTATGCATTTCCGGAGAGCGGTGTTAGCTGAGGCCTCTATGCATTTTGAGGTTTCAGCAGGCAATGGAGGTTTGTGTCTCTGTGCACTATAGGGCTTCAACAGGAAAGGGAGGAAGCTTTATGGTTGCAAAAATAAAGCACATAGTTCCAGGAAGCTGGATGAGGCTAGGTTTCTTGGGAAAATGGTTAAGTGTGAGATTAGTGAAACATATGCAAACATTGATAGGACTCAACTATGATCACACATGGACACATAAACCATCCAGAATACGTAATACATACTTTTCTTTATGAAACAACCTTTGTGACCTAAGTGTGTGAGGTGAGTGTGAAAAATGTCTATGTGATGACAACCACTCATATGCACACAATTCCCTTGAAGCAAGACAACATTCCCTTTGCATGACAGACAACAACCGCTATGCCCAAAAATGACATATGCTACAAAAAGACGAGAACGTGGAAAACTCTTTAAGATCAAGGAGGGGAGCTTGAAATCATCAGCTTACCAACAAACGACCATGGATGATTGATTGCAATATCCAAGTAGGCTCAAAAATTTTCGTGTGAGCCAAAATTTTGGAGGGTGGTTGTAGCTGCTACAACACTTGGCGACACACTGGTAGAACTCCAACTTCTTTGTTTTGGTTAATTGATAGCACATGGCCTTTATTTTTCAGGGAGTATTGAACCATTGTGAGGGTTACTTCAGCTTCCCCACTTACCCCATGGATAGACATGGTTCACCTTTTTCCAACTCAGTCAAACACAACAAAAGTTCAGCTTGATCAAAGTGCTTCGAATTCGGGAAGGGTAGTTTGGCTTGCGAGTTGAAGATTTTCAGAGTATAAGTTTTCATCTCTGGTGTTCCTTTGCTGATGGTAGGCCTGGATAGTACCCTAAAGGAGTCACTTAGGAACACATGCATTTCTCCACTACCAATGAGCCTGGTCAGTACCCTAGTGGAGTTGCATGCTTCACCTCTCTGCGCAGGGAGCGTTTCTATTCTTTTGCCTTTGTATTTATTTTTTAGAAGGACTGTGCATTAGCACTTTTTTTTTTTTGGGTGGAAGAGGGATCCTGACTTACTAAGAGCATAAGAGGTTTTTCCTTCAGAGAAGCATGTAAGACCTCTAACATAGGTTTTCTCATTTAGATTTTCCCCTTCTCCAATTCTACTAGTTGGATGACCTTGAACACATAGAGAAAAAGGTTGAGTACATGCATGGGGTTTCCCAATGTGGACACAAGTTCATGGTTGGACCAAAGTTCCCCTTGTAGACAAATAGTATTTTCCATCAAGACTTCATTGGACAAAGCTTACAACCAAGTAGTGAGAAGACGGATGCAAGACTAGCCAAGTGCTGTAGTGTCACAAGTCTCTTAGATTTCAGCTACATAATCATTCAAAAGCCAGAACTAAGTAGACGAAAACACTTAATTCTGGAAAGAAAAAATAGCAAGGTATCAATCAAATAAAACAAAATGAAACAAAAATAATAATAAAAGCCAACACAAAAAAAGAAAGCAAAGCAAACAAGCAAACAAACTAAACCAAGTTAGCAAGAAACAAACATGCAAACCAAAAAGCAAAGATAATCAAGAAAGAAAACACTACTCCTACTCCTACACTAAACATTTGGGGTTATGTGAAATGAAATTTCCAGTGAAGCCATCATAGGTGTACCCGGCCTCCAATCACAAATATACAAGTTATTAAAACAGATAAAAAACAGCGTGCAACAAAAAATGAAAACACTTGACAACTGGCACATGAGAGAGAAGGTCTCGCCTGTGGGTGGAAGAATGTGTCACAACCACCCAACACACATGCTTACCTATTCAGTGACTACCATTTTTCAGCAAACCTCACAGGCCTCTTGCGACTGTGTGTTGTTCTGCACCAAGTTTCTTAGTGAGTGTGAGGAAGTATTGAAGCTTGTTACCTACAAAACGACTTGCCAAGTAAGATTGTTCCAGCCATTCAGGGATTGGATCATAAAATTCATGATGGATTTTTTGAAAGATTCGTGATCTTTGAGAAGATGGATTCCCAATTTGAGAGAGGGGATCATGATGGGAATCTGATACGGATAGATAGATTTGGTCATTCTTGTTGGTCATGTCAAGGCAGTGAGGACTTTCCATAGCCATCAACATAGGTTGAAGTGCCTCACTTGCTTGACAAAATTCTAAAAATAAAGATGTTGCACGGTGAATATCATAGTGTGCGAAGAGACTGTCATTAGATGTAATGTTGGGAAAATGATGAATTGCATGATAGCCAACCAAGGTAGAAGAAAAATTGGACCAATCGGTTGAGATTCGAGATTCCCAATTTGACATGAACAAAGAATTTTTTTGAACAATCGTGCAAACACTCTGAATGAGGGAACCAAGTTTGTTATCTGCTAGACATAATAGAACACCCACCTGCAACTGGTGAAAATGTGCGCAGGCATCATGGTCATCATAGAAATGTAGAAAGGATGCTAGAACTGTGAATGTGTGAAACTAAGTGGGCTATGGTGAAATGAGAGTAACTTGATTCACATAGGTTGTGCGCTTGTCATCACACAGGGAGATTGTTGGTGTGATGAGTGGGCAGGTTTGACGTGCAAAATTTTCAAAAAGACCAAGGAGCTGATTACGAGAGAGAACATCCGATAAGTATGATTCCTGATAAAGATAGTCTTTGAGATGATCAACTTTGTTCTCCCATGATTGAATGAGGGATGGAGACTCCCAACCTGAATTGCATGTAAGAGAGGTGCATGAAGATAGACATGTTGTAATGGACTCGTGGATTCGATCATTAGTGAAAATATGAAATTTTGAAATATCACACACAAAATAGTAAATATTCTTTACACGAGGATCCATGTAGAGTGCAAACACGTGGATAAATGGATTGTACGTGAGAAAAGAGATCTGACTTGGTTTGGCAGGCTTACCAAAGTCGTGAGGTAGTGACATAGCGATCAATGGATGTTGAAGCACCTCGACTCCCTCGCACATCCTGAAACTTTCCAGAATTGAAAAATTGCATTTTGAGATGTGAACCAGATCATGCATGGCTTGAGGATGATTGTTGTTACTGATTTCAAAACTGCTCTTAGGATGACAGCCATCTCTGTCAGAGGCTTCATCAAAATTTTCAATAAGCTAACTTGACGAGCTATCTTCATGCAACACACAAGATGATGACGAGTGGGAAGAGTCCTGTGTTTTGAGACTATTTTCATCGTGGACAACCTCATTTCCTTGTGTCAATCAAGGATATAACTCATAAGATGAAGAAGCAAGAGAATGTGGAATATCTCTGACGCATGTTAATGCGTTGTGAATGACAGGATACATGGGCAAGTGAGGTGCATAGGAAGCTTCGACATGGATGTCTACATTGACCAGTGCACATTTTGGATCTGAGTTATAGTGTACATGAGATGATAGTAGATCATATGATGTGTTTGGGTGTTCATCACAACATACGGCAGCGTGGGAGTGATGACAACCCAAGACTAGAGGTTGATCAAAACAATTGATTATGCATGATGTTTCGCCAAGATTTTGTTGAAAAATGTGCAACAAGAAATGTTAAATTTAGAATGTGCTAAAAATAGACTTGTTAAATATAGCATGTCTAAAAATAGCAGTTTGGCTAGTGAGGTCATTGGTCACATTGGGTGAGAGGTGAAACTGCTAAATATAGAAATCTCTAAAAATAGCAGTTATGGGTCCCTTCCTATTTATAGTAGTCCCTAGTCTATCTATAGGAAGTAAAATTAATTTTGGTCTTAACAGTAGTTGGAAATATTAATTAATTAATTCAGTTGAGTTAATTAGTTAAGGAAATTAGAATTTGAAGTCTTTGTGAGCATGCACATGAGTTTCCTCCATTGATTGAGGGAATAAGCATGAGTTCTATAAGGAGAGAATCAGTTGACTTAGTTCTAACTAGTCAAGTCCAGTTAGATTATTTTAACAAGTTGTTAAAATAATAAAATATAGTTTGTTAATGCTTGCATGCATGTGACAACTATTATTTTAGATAACTGAGGATTCAATCATGGATAACTATTGCATGTCAGTTCTGTCAGAGACCCAATTGTGATCAGAAGTGGGACATTGTACTATTAGATGCTTAACTATTTCTAGTAAGTGGTTTTTGCATGGTTGAGGAACTATTGTTCTCAAGGAATACGTATTTGGACCATTGGTTTTTTTTGGTATGTTGGAATTAATAACATATGCTTTTGCTATTACTTCCTAAGAAAACTATGTAAGGACCATAGGGAAAGCCTATATAAACAGGGCTTGGATGGTTCATGAGACATATCTTCATATCTTCATAGTTCATTGAGAACTCAATAGCTTGAGAGCTAATTCTTTTTGTATTGTGAAGAGGATTTCCACTTGATTGATAATACATGGTTGGGGTTTTATGTTGGTGCTTTCCCCTGAATATATCTTGTGTTATGTGTGACTATTTCTCTTGATCAGTTATGCATGTTTCTACTTGATGTTGCTCATGAATTTGATTATGCTTCCGCTTAATGTTTTGTAGAAGTAGAACAATTATTATGCTTTAGGACATTGCATATATCGGTTTGTTCTATAGGTGAAATTTCTACATGGTATCAGAGCTAACTGATTTGTAGAAAAAATTTACAGAATTCTACATGGTATTAGAGCTAGCTGATTTGTAGAAAAAGTTCTACATGGTATTAGAGCTAGCTTATTTGTAGAAAAATTCTAGAAAATTCTACATGGTATCAGAGCACAGGTGATCAAGCAGGAACAATATACTAGCAGGAGAAATTCGAAGTTTATTATTTGGGATATAGATCTCAAGTTATTATCACATCTATTTCATCGATGGCATTCTATAGTTTGAGGCTTGAGTATGCCCTTGATGGCAGCTCAAACTATATAGCTTGTAAGGATCGTATGTAGGAAGTTTTGGAAGATAATGGCCTTAAGGATCTCATTAATCACGAAATTCCTAAGCCTACTGACAAGACTGAGCAGGTGGAATGGAGGAAGTGTGTGGCTAGAGCTAGGAGAATTCTCTTGGAAGGAGTGCAGAATCACATTGTCTCGAGCCTCCATGGGAAGGAGACTCCACATGTAATGTGGAAAACATTGAAAGATTTATATCAGAATAGCAGTGACTAAAGGAAGCTGGCACTGAAGGACAAACTTTGAAAGATCAAGTGTGAAAGGGATGAGACGATCTCTATGTATCTGACCAAGCTCATCATATGCAGGGATGAGCTTGCAAGTGTAGGGGTTGTGACATCAGATGAGGATATGGTGAGTCTAGCACTCCTTGGCCTTCCTAAAAGTTTGCATAGCTACCAGGACTCGGTGAATGGAAGGGAGAAATTGCTAGATTTGGAATGACTATGGTCGGATTTGATGCAAGAGGAGATCAGACGGAGCACCAGAGCCAGCTATTCATCCATGCATGATGAGGAGAATTGTGCCTTAGCGAGTAAGGCAAAGAAGGGGAAGGAGAAGGTTTCTCTTTCCAAATCTACTTCTTCCAATGATGAGAAGAAGGTTGAAAAAACGAAAGTGCGATGCTTTCGTTGTCATGAGGTGGGCCATTATGCTGCAAATTGTCGATGGAGGAAATCCAAGAAGGGATCCGAGGAAGGATTTAAAGGTGAGGCACTTGCTTCATAGTTTGAATTGGATTTCACACCCTTTGCATGCATGGTTTCATCCATGATGGGAAGTGGTTGGTTTCTTGAGAGTGGAGCTTCTTTCCACATGACCGGTGACAAGAGTTCGTTTAGTACTTTGGAGGAGAAAGATCTCCAGATACTCATAACGATGGGTAATGATGAGACGTATAGTGTTTCAGGTGTAGGCACGGTTATTTTTCAAAGGGAGCATGGAACTCGCCTTACCTTGACCGATGTTAAGTATGTACCAGGACTGAAGAGAAACTTGGTGTCGACCGCGATACTGGAAGACAGAGGCTATGATTTAGTCTTTAGTAAGGGAAAGGTTTTCCTTAGACACATCATCACTAGACAGGTGAAGCAGATTGGTTCACGGGTCAAGAACCTGTATGCTCTTTGTTATCACTCAGATTTTCCCAAAAGTTGTAATAAGGGGAAAGGGGTCCGAGGTAACCACAAACCAATCTTTTAGATACAAAATCTAGCCAATCTATATCTAGAGAGGGCTCTCTCTTTAAGTTTTAGCTTTTTTTTATAAAGTTTTAGGCTAGTTATTAGAGCTTGGGGTTTTGTTTGAATTTCTTGGTGAAGTTCAATAGCAAAGGGGTAGAACTGAATAGTTTAGTCCATTGGGCTAATGGAGTCAGGAAAAATGGCTCAACTGGATTTGGTTTCTCAATAAAGAATGGTTTCACAGGGTAAGATAGTTGAATAGGGAGCAAATAGAGACTTAAAATGATGGGATGGGCTTAAAGGGTTAAAGGGAAACTAAGAATCCTTCAACACACTTTAAGAGAGCAGAACATGACTAAGCATCAATAAAGATAAATTAAGAATTCTTTACCAAATGATTAAGATGAATAAACTAGAAAACAAGAGCAATTAAGAATTCACTATTTATACTAGTTCAAAAGAAAACATTGAGAACAAAAGCAATTGAAGACAGATTGCATTGAAGCACTTTTTGAATTATTCTTTTTCGATTTATGTTAAGATATGGAACATAATGAATATAATAAACCTGAAAAAATTAACACATGAGATATAAGATACTTATTTGCTTGACATCCAACACATGAATCCTGAGAAAAGTCCTTTACATCAATCCTTCATCCAGCCAACCATGAAAAATTTGTCCAACAACACTTTTTATTCCAAAATATTAGTTTTACAGCAATGTCAATGAATCCACCCTCAATCATTCAAATGGGGGTGTCTTTATACAAGAATTTTACAATGAAATATCTCTTAACAAAGTAGAGATATAAACTGAG
Organism: Pinus taeda; assembly: GCA_000404065.3. NCBI lineage: Eukaryota > Viridiplantae > Streptophyta > Pinopsida > Pinales > Pinaceae > Pinus > Pinus taeda. Next base: position 9,533 of record APFE031441132.1, read on the forward strand.
ATGACTAATCAAATCTTTCAAGAAACTAGGGCTAGAAGACCTCGTAGATGACAGATAAGGCAACCGAATGGTTTGTTGTCCCTATTCTTGAGAATGTGCTGGAGTTAGGCCCTATGATTTGGCCTTCTGTTGTCCTTAGTGTAATCATGTGTTGGTTGCTGTGTTTTGATATTTCTATTGATACACTTTACCTGCATTTGATACTCTTTACTTGTTGATCTCTTTTCATCCTCTTTACCCTCATTGACTGGAGTAAAAACCAAAATTTTATCTTCTACCACAAATGAATTACAAAATTTCAAGCATTTCTTCCCACCATTTTGGTTGTGGTATTCTAGTTTTCTGAAGCTTTCTGAGGGTTTCATCTGTTTCAGTATACCTGAAGAATGTGGGTTGAATTGGGAACAAGTGTTTCAGCTCATGCTCGACATAAAATAAGTTCTCTAGGTTGTCATAGAGAACTCGACCTGTGGGGAGTGCTTTTATTCCTGAGGCACTTTGTCGATGAACTTTCTTGATTTCCTGCATATTTATTCAACTTATCTACATAATCTCTCTGCTTCATTAATCTATCATTAATCACTAAAGGACATGGTAGACCTTTATTATGCAAAATAGCAAACTTCTCCATGAAGACATTAATCTCCATCTACATGTCATGACATCTTCTTTCGAAATTCTGCATTAATGTTTTCTTAGTTAATACCCTCTTGATTTCCAAAATGGTTTCTATTATATCTATGATGCCCAGTTCTTGCAGCTGTTCTCTATTCCTGGTATTCAAAAAATGTATGAGCGTGTTGGCTTCCGTTGGCATTTGTCCTAGCTATGCCTTTGTCTTTTGAATCCCTTCTAGGGCTGTCTTCACTAGATCAATTTGCTCGAAAATCACTTTGATGGAAGGCCAAACATCATTTACGGATTGAGTGTTGTTGGCCCAAATAATTTTCTTGATCTCTGCCAAAGTTTTCTCAAAATTGAGATATTTTTCTAATGCTTTTACCTTATTCTCCAATGTTTTAATTTCTCTTGTTTTTTCTACAACATTTATTTTTGAGAGATCATAGTTTCGTTCCATCTTTGCAAGCTATTATTTTACCTGTTTTAGCTCTGAAACTTGTAATCCCATTTCCTCCATTAATTTTATTAATTCTTTTGTGTTCAAATTGGCACTATTGCCCTGTGCTATCCCTGTTGTTGCTGTTGTTCCTGTCCCTATGACCACCTCTGCTGTTGCTGGTGGAATATTTGGTGCTAATGTAGTTCCAAGTGTAGAAGGTACTGCTGCTGTGACTACTGGTATTACATCAAGAGGCTAGGAGGTCGACTCTCCCTGCTTGTCTTTCAGTTCCCTTTCTAGTTCCTGTTTAGTCTCATTCAATCTTTCATTTAGCTTTAAAATTAGATCCATCAATTCTTCTTCAGATTTTTTATTTATAATTTCTGTAGTCTGTGGATGTCTTGAGGGAGGCAACTTCAGCTATTTCCTCAAGGCAACAATATCTTCATATTTCTTTTTGATCAATGCCTCTATACCCTTCACATCTTTGGGATTATGTCCCAATCCAATAATGATTTCTTCTAGATACTTTATCCTGTTATCTTTGGCCAAGGAAGAGGCTTTTTCTAAGTGTAGTTGAGTTGTAGTGTTATCCAAATAATTTTGCAATCGATGGGCCATCATTTCCTTACTTGCCAAGGCTAAATAGACCATCTCTCGAGTTTGTTTGTGAAATTCAATTTATTCCATGGGATGAATATCCTTTTCCATGACCTCCAAATTTGTTCTGATGTAATCTGCTGCTGACTTAAGTTGTTGCACTTTAGGCTTAAAGTAGCTCATTATCATTTTTCCCTCTTTAATGTCATAGGCTAACATTAATCTCTGTTGATTTGTGGGGGGCATTTTCAAATATTGATTATAAATTTGGAGTCTCAATGGATCATTTCTTGCTTTGATTTTTGTGAATGATTTCTTGATATCTATGGCATCTTTCATTGGTGGTCTGAAAGATGATACTTCTGCACTTTGCTACCGTTCTGGCTCTTCTCTTTGTGTGCTAGTGGATGTCCCTCCCTTTGGAGTAGTGTGCTCACTAGTGATTTCTTCTCTCCTTTGACTGTCTATAGTTTCCTCCACAAATTCATCCTCTGAAAGGGGATTTAACCTTTGCCTTTTTGTTTCGAGCTGCTCTGAAGGTTCACCAGCAGGGGTAGCTACTTCCTTGTCTCTCTTTTTACTCTTTTCCTCATTTAGAGGGGTCTACAAGCTTGGTGGTCCTTCTACATTAGTCTGAGTTAGACGAGTTGGCGTTTGGACTTTTTTTTTGGAGGTTTCAGGTTGTTGAGACATTGTGACCTGAAAGTTGGTTTCTAGTTCTTTACCTTTTGATGACCCTGTAGCTGGTGTGCTGGTTTCTTGTGGAGGTTGCTGAGAGGTTCCAGCAGTGGATGCACCAATTCCTGACCTTTAAGATAGCTCTAATGGTACCTGCCCAAAAGAATCTAGGTCAAGGGTTTTCTCAAGATTCCGCATAGCATTCTCAAAATTGATCTGTTCATTATCATTTTCTATTAAGGTCCCTTCTACCCATTCATCCATGTTTGCAAACTGCTCAATCTATGAGATCCTATGATGAATGTATGGAGAAAACCTGTTCTTCATTCTTCTATCACATATAAAGTTGCTAGGGTCATATGGTACCCACCCAAAACTCTTTTGTAATCTAAGGTGATCTTCTAAAATTATTTCATCTTCTTTCCATGCATCCCTAATATTGCAGATAAAAGGGCCTAGCTGATTCTTAATTATAAGCTGAGCTTTCTTCCTGGCATTACAAAAATGGACTAAATCTGCATTTATCATCTGCTTGAAATATTCTAATGCAAACAGTCTCATTGGAACATACTTTGGCAGTTTAAAAGGGTAGAGCTCACACCGATAAATCTAGATTTCTATATGTTTCCTGTATAGGTACCAGTCACCTATTCTGTATTGCTTGGAGAGTTGGAGGATCTTCTTTATATCACCACTGATCCTAGGAGGGGAAACTCCTGTTAATAAAGGGGTTTCAAGATGCACAAATAGATCAATGAACCCATTGTAAGTATAAGGGGTCTCCAGGGACTTATGGAAAATGGGACTCCAAAAGATAACAGATCTTGGTGTTATACGGGAATAGTGTCCACACGGATGCTAATATTCCCACTAAGATGGGTGGCTATCTTAGAAACAAACAATCAAAGTCTACTATTGATTCCTTTTATGAAAATAGATGAGAGGAGAACCAAGAGGGCCAACCTGAGTCTTGCGCTCGATTCCCTCTCCTTCTTGATAGAGTTTTGCCACTCGCTCTTTGTCTGCTCAGCTTCAAAAGGACCTGTAGAATCACAGCAACATACTACTATGCAAGAAACAAGGATCTAAATTCATAAATAATGCAGGATCAAATGTACATTAACCATATACAAGCATATATAAACAAGTACACCAAAATATGGAAGGAAACAAGAATAGCTTTATTCAGATAAAAAGTAGCAAGAGGATTACAACCATGAGAAACTCTGACCCAGCATCATCCTCCAGCTAAGAAGCCCTTCTTTCACCTCAAGCAAAGAAAAATCACCCAACACTGTGAATGTACACCAAAATACCAACAATACTTCTCTATAAGTTACAAAATACCAGCCTCCGGATCTCTGTGAAGAGGTATCCATATATAGATGATTACAGAGAGGTGAGTCATCTTTTGGGATCTTGATTAGTGTCTTCTCTCTGATAGTTCCTGCTTCCACTTGGACAATGAATATCTCTTACTCATCCCTGGTCGAAAATGGAGTGGCAAGTGTTAGAGGGGAAGCTTCTGGAAGATTCCATGATCTTCCACCTCGCATTTTGGTCCCTTCCATTGTCCATTCCTGACCATCGCACCCTACAGAAGGAGAAAACAGATGCATCACACCCGGTACATTGGGAAAGGTGATATGCATCACACCCTCTACATGGAGCTTTCAGTATGGTCCAATTTTGACCATTTATGAGCAGTTTTCAGTGGAGAACTTCTGGGAGATGATGTAATCAGTTGACCTTGTTCCTTTAGGCAGTGAAGAAACCTTTTAGGGACTTAAGATCCCTCAGTTTATGGACATTTATGATTGGGGTTGAAGTGCCCAAAAATGTCTATAATAGTTTCCCCCTAAAGCATGAAGTCGTTAATCGTTTTTTATGTTGGGTGAAATGCTTTACTATGAGGATCTGAAGTTTTTCTGAGCTGGGAGGCGACGTGTAATAAGATACAATACAATACATTATTTGACAACATTTTTTCATGATCTGGCTGATGCGGGCATTCCCATGCTCAGCTTTATAAACTCATTTTCATGTACATAGGACAGACGACCGTCTGTGTGATAGACTAATGATATGGACACATCATCCTTTGATTTGGATGATCATCTGATTGGCAATGATGTACACTGGATGTTTTATATCCCTGAATATATCGCAGCCCGGATGGATGAAACTAGATCTAGGGTCTTCAAATTCGGACAATCTTCACTCGGAGTACAAGTCGATCCATGTGAAAAATGTT
>APFE031441135.1:0-13778 GCA_000404065.3 Pinus taeda
GATGCTTCGGCATGTATAAATATGTATTGTAACATTGAAAGGAACATAATGAAAATCAAGCTGGTAGTCTCGGTTTTGGGATCCAATGGGAAATCTCTGTGTATACATGTTTTATGTGTTATGCTCTCGCATTTATTTTTCCTATGATTTAGAATTTGTATGTAGGTAATTTCTGTACGGGGTTAAAACCTACATATTGAAGCACAGTCAAGAAGCCTAGGTATTGGATCAACTCTTTGTCGGGTTTTACTAGAGATTTTATATCACTTGAATTAAGTAGGTGGATTTTCAGATATTAGAGTAGGTACATAAATAGGCTTATTGGGCAAGTATTTCCTTCACATTTAGATTACAATTTTCATTTTACTTTTCAGTTTGGTGAAGTTGGTTTGAATGTAGTCTTTAGATGGGATCAACCCAATGGTTAGGCAACTGGTCTGTCAATTCTTTGTTACACCACAGGAGCGTATCATCCCCATTGGAGCCAATGTTATCCATGATAACCACTAAAAATAAATTTTAGTTTTATTAGTTAAGGTTTTCCACCACTAGTCTTTACATCTATCCGTTGCTTTTCTGAAAGAGGTTCCTATGTTTTAAATTTAAAGATTAAGAAGGAATGAGAGGTCTATTCTATTTTTTTCAGAGAAATTCCCATATTCCCATTTTCTCATCCCATTTCATCCTATCTTTTAACTCTAGTCATAACCCATTACAACTCTAGTCGTAACCCATTCCTACTTTAGTTGTGTTTCCCCATTTCAACTCTAGCCATAATAACCCATTCCAACTCTAATCGTGTTCCATCCATTTCCAAACTCTATCCGTGACCCATTCCCCTTTGAAATACTTTATAAGCATGTCACAATCCTTTTTTCAAAGGCTAGACCCACAAATCATATCGCTACCAGCCTTTCCCTTTTTCCTTTACATACATATCCGTCATCTCCTTTTTTCCACTGATTGCGATATCGCATTTCCCGCCGATCGTGATAAAGTCCTTTCCCTGCCAATTGCGATATTGCATTTCCACTAATGTCGCATATCGCAAACTCCCCTGTTGATTGCAATATTGTAAGTCCCATTATCCTCTGCCTTGTCGATTGTGATATTGTTCCACCTGCCGATTGCAATAGAACTTCCCCCGCTGATTGCGATATTGCAATTGGCGATCGCACAGTCAAAGTTCCTTCTCCCCTAAATCCTTTCTGACTTGTGATTGCGATATGCAAGAACCCTCCCCGAATGCGATTTTTTATGTGATGCGTTCTATAAACCGTCACGTTTGGAAAATCGTGGAATTATCATAAATCAGTGTTAAAGGGACCCTCTCTTGTATTTTGATTGTGATGTCAACAAGCCCGGATCAACGACCCAGATCAATGAATGTTCAAGTATCCATTCCACTTCCGCTCCGTGAGACAACGAAGGTGTTTCTCGACGTTTCTTCAGCAACATGGTAATTTAATAGAGCGTGAGAACACAGGGCATCAAGACATAGAAGGCTGCCAAACAAAGAGACAACAAGACATAGAGGACAAGGAGGCACTCTTAGCACGTTTTACCAGAAACAACACAACAAGACTCAAATGTCGGATGTTCGAATTTCCACAAATATGGTGTCGCACTTTAAATTATTGTAATAGTTTATGCGACTCCCATTTGTATTCGAACTCTATTAAAACATAAAATCCCTATGAAAGCTCAATTTTTTATTAATCAAATAGGATTAGATCTCATATCTGTCAATCGAATCTAGCCCAGGTGGCAGATTATGTAAAGAGATCTCTTCTCTATAAATAAGTAGATTTTCGACTCTCCATAAGGGGGATCGATGATGTGAGAACTATTGTTGTATTGTTTTCAATTAATAGAAATACCAATTGCAACATACCATGTTTTAACCTAAGATTCATTATGGTTTCAGTCATATCCTATCATGCTCCTTTGTTATTAGTTTTCAAAGCTTATTTGATTACTTGGAATTCAATGTTGCATTGCTCCAACTTCCTTCAATTGTTGTGATTACTGTGAATGTCCTATCCAAATTACTAAACCAAAGTTGCCTCAACTTCCATAAAACATTGTTGTTTGTTGTTGTTTTTATTTAATTGACTCCATGCCCAATGGTGGTTGTCCTCATTCTCTTTCACCTAAAAAATCACATAGAAAACCAGAGTTAGCCATCTATATTTTAAAAATATTTGAGAGAGCCCTCTCAGATTGGAAGGGCTAACTTCCAATCAAAATTTGGTTTGAAATAGTTACGCTGGGTTGAAGGGTTGACACAGCCCAACCCCCACTAGCCCAGTTTATAACAGATGGAATAAATTAGTACAATTAATGTTAATGTGCGAAAAAAGTTTATAAATCTTTGGTATAATAGAAATGAAATTAGATTGCAGGATACATTACTTAGTAAACAAGAAGGGATGCAAGGACTACATGAATATGAAGAAGCTATACAAGAACATGAAGTAAAACCCTTGGAAGAAAAATCCAAGAAGCCACATGACTAGAAGGAACACCATGCTGAAGAGTCCAAGTAAAAAAAAAGAGATAAGGTTGATGTATTGTTGGAAATACTAAGAGGGGGGTGAATCGATATTTTTATTCAATTATTAATTTTAACTTCACAAAGAATTAATTGTTAGATATCATTTTGGGATTCAACTGCGTTAAGTAAGTCATTCACATATGACCATTTCCATGAGAGGTAGTCATAACTGACAAATTTCTCACGATTTTTGAATAGTTCACTTAGCACTCATTGCATCGGGTGATGCTCACAGGGGTGAAAAAGTGGGACTGAAACTAGTGAAATGAATCACATAGTGTCAATCATCACTTCCGGGGCTTGCACTCGATAACCAGGACTTCCCGAGAGGTCACCCATCCCAGATCGCCTGTGGCTCAAGCGTGCTTAACTGTGGAGTTTTCCCCACAATCAAGTCCACTTAGCTTGCTACTCGGAATTCCTATCCTAGATCGCCTTTGGCTCAAGTGCGCTTAACTGTGGAATTTTCCCCACAATCAACCCACTTAGCTTGCTACCCGGAAGTCCTCCCTGGAAGTCCTAGTTATCAGGTGCAAGCCCTGGAAGTGATGAATGACGCTACGTGATTCATTTCACTAGTTTCAGTCCCACTTCTTCACCCCTGTGAGCATCACCCGATGTAATGAGTACTAAGTGAATTATTCAAAAATCATGAGAAATTAGTCAGTTATGGCTACCTCTCATGGAAATGGTCATACGTGAATGCCTTACTTAACGCAGTTGAATCCCAAAATGATATCTAATATAATGCACTGCGTAAACCCCCATACTTAAATTCAAAAAGGGTGAAGGGATCTCTACTTGAATGGTTCATGAGGCACAATACTTGCTAAGGTTTTGCAAATGGGGTAGCAAGCTAAGTGGGCTTGATTGTGGGGAAAACTCCACAGTTAAGCATGCTTGAGCCAAAGGTGATCTGGGATGGGTGACCTCCCGGGAAGTCTTGGTTATCGGGTGCAAGCCCTGGAAGTGATGATTGATGCTATGTGATTCATTTCACTAGTTTCAGTCCCACTTCTTCACCCCTATGAGTATCACCCGATGCAATGAGTGCTAAGTGAACTATTCAAAAATCATGAGAAATTAGTCAGTTACGACTACCTCTCATGGAAATGGTCATACGTGAATGACTTACTTAATGCAGTTGAATCCCAAAATGATATCTAATATAATGCACTGCGTAAACCCCCATACTTAAATTAATTGTTATTAACATCAAATAAACATAAAGCAACCATCAACACAATTCAATAATGCATAACAATAAAGTCAATACACCAGATATTTTTAGGTGGAAAACCTTCCAAGAGAAGAACCATCAAATGCTTCTTAATATTTGTCTTCAATAATTTACATCAATTAGGAAGCTCCAACTTTAAAGATTTATAAGCTCCAATCGAAGGAGGCTCCAACCTAAATGACACTCCAACACCCTGATTTATGAACTCCGACTAGAAGGACACTCCAACGCGCTAGTTACAGGCTTCAACTTGAAGGATGCTCAAACACCCTAGCTTTACCGGCTTCGATTGGAAGGGCACTCCAATGCCCTGTGTAGGATTCAACTTGCCCTAGCACCACCCTGCCACCCTACTCAACAAGTTGCCACTTGCCCTCAAGGCTCCATCCTTCAACTCATCACGATGGACCATGTTTCAAAATTTTTAGACTGGACCCATCTCTGGTCGACAACAATACAAAAAAAAATTTCTCTACAAATAAAAACTTTGCTCAACAATAAAATTTGCTTTTGCTAAAAAAACCTCTCAATATTTTTGCATCAATATACTCGCAGTCTCGCAATCATGCAATCTATAACTTTTATCGTACTACCTACAACCATAGCTTGCAACTGGGTAAATGCATGAAGATGGGTTACACTTTTGGGCCAAATGTGGCGATGAAATTTCAAAATTTTACTCTTTTATCTAATTGAAGCCCTCAAAATTCATAACCGCTGTGAATTTTGATTCAGATTAAAAAGACAATTTGTGGAGAATTATGTTGTTATCCTAATGATATTTTTTTTGTAAAAAAAATTAGTGTCATATTCTGTCAATTTTTCATCAAATGAAATGTTTGTCCTTGCAAATTTTCGCGCACCTTAACAAGTATGTGTGTTCACATAGCATAACTTAATCTAAAATGTGTAATATATATATGAGATGATTAACAAGAGAACTAGTTATGCATATTTTAAGTTTTTTTAGCAAACCAAAATTTATAGTTTTTTTATTATTTTATTTCGAATTGGCAAAGTTAATAATTGAATTGCTTTAGAAACGTGGTCACGAAGATTTTTTTCTACTATTTAAATAAATTAAGAAACCAAGAGTACCCTTTTGAAGAAGACTCGTAAATGAAGATTATATTTTTTATTATTTTTCGAAGTTGGCAAATTAATAATTGAATTGCATTTTTTAGACACGTGTTCACGAAAGATTTTTTTCTACTATTTAAATAAATTAAGAAACCAAGAGTACCCTTTTGAAGAAGACTCGTAAATGAAGATTGTGGTGTTTTTGTTTTTCTTCGTATATTTTATGTTATTGATTTTTTTATTCAGCCCCTTTGAAACTTATTCAAAAAAATTCAAGCATAATGTTTAAAAGAAATTAGATGAAAAATATCATATGAGATTGAAAATGTCAAACTCATAGGTCATTGAATAGAGGATTCCTTCATGAATCCAACATGATCAACTCCACCACTTAAGGACAATCACTGCCTTAAGTGTGCCTCGGTACAAAATGGTGTTACAAAGAAATATGCATAAGGGGAGCTAAAACTCTATTTTTTAGACCTTCAATGGCTCAATTGAATGCTTAAAACGCAGGGTTTAAGAAACCCTTGATCGACCCCTTAACGAGTGAAATAGAAATTCGATCGAACTATAAAAATTAAGAAATAACTTAAAAAATAGAAATGAGGGGAATTATCATTTTTCATAAAAGTTAAAATTCTTTTTATCAAATTTAAACTCAAAAAAGGAAAAAAAACAACCCATATAAACAATTTATTAAATTCATGCAAATTTTGCTTCAGCAAAAGATAACATTATACCATTATTAAAGAATTTGTAAGTATTTGCCCAACCATTAAATTAATGTAAATATAATTTTCAGTTGGCGTGTAAGTGTTTTCACATTGCATATAATTTAATATACAAATTATATTATAAATGGTAATATTATTGATAAGTAAATAAATCTTATATATTGAAGTTCTGGAAATAAATTGTGTGAAGAATTTTTTATTCTTTAACTTGAGTGGAATAAATGCAAGTGTAAAATAAAATCTCGTTATTTTAATCTTAGTTGTTAAAAAATATATACTAACATCAAAATCATCAATATGCTAGAATATAAAATATTTTATCAAAATCATTATTTTGGTATTTTGGTTTTTTTTAATAGTATTTTTTAATTTCAATTAAACAATGTACATTTATATACCGTAATTGAAATTAAAATAGTTAATGTAATTGAAAATTTTAAAATATTTGAAAATTTTTAACGTATGAATTGGGATTTAAAAACCAAAGCAATGGTTTTGATAAAATATTATATATTCTAACATGCAACTTTTTACTCTCAGCTATTTTGATGTTATATTTTCTCAAATTAAATTAAGTAAGGGATTTTTATTTTACACTTGGCATCTATTTTATTCAAATGTATTTATTTATCAATAATATCATGAATAATATGGTTTGTATAATAAATTATATTTAATGTGAAAACAATTAAACACCAATTAAAAATTATAAATTTAGGATTATTAGTGGTTATCAATATTTACAAATCTTTTTATGGCTGAAGTTATCTTTGCTGGAAGAGATTTGCTGCATTATAAATTATTTTAATTTTATTTTTTTTTTCTTTTTTAACCTAAATTTAAAAAATATACTTTTATGAAATGATAATTTCTTTCTTTTCTATTTATTAAGTTATTTCTTAAATTTAATAACTCAATCGAACCATTTTTTTATTTTGTGACCAAGATTTATTGGTGGGAAATTTCAAAAAATTGGCTCAATCAAGCCCTTAGCTCGATTGAGCTCCTAAATAACCTCAAGTTACACATGAGCTTGATTGAGGGTTTGTTTTAATGATCGATTGGACAATACTTAAGCCCTCAATGGCTTGATTGAGGGCTCAAAGATTGCTTGATTGAGTGCTTAAAGACGCTCAATCAAGATGTTTTTCTTTAACCACAACGCGCCCTCTCTTTCCAAAAAGTGTAACCCAACATCATGCATAGACTCAACAATAATCTCTATCATTGTCATTGCAACCTACATAAGTAGCTCTACTCAAGATAATCAAACTACTAACTATATTCAACACAATAACATGCTCTGACATCAACAACAATAACTCTACTCAACCTGTCAACTTACAATAGCAACAATATCTCTGCTCTAGTGTATCAATCTTTGACAAGGCACAACATGAATTCCTATCTCATCAAACATACAACATTGTAAGCCCTGACACATATCCTATGCTCACATAGTTCAATAACAATAATTATGCTCATAATGAAATTCCACTCACCATCTCAGTAACAGTCAGTGAGCAACAAACCTTGCTCAACTCATTATTAGGATCAAACCCTTAATAGCATAATCATTATCCAATCATTATGCCAATCAATAGTAACAATAACATCTTCACATTCTTACTTGCAGAACCTCTATCAAAACTTGATTACTACATGCTCTCACTTTGGTTATCACCATGGGATGCCTCTGTCCTAACATGCTAAACAAAGTCACTGTAATAAGATTCGTCGCAGAGTTCCAAACTTAGTGCTTTTTCCATTTTTTTTTAATTGGGATCAATATTAGCTTCAATAACTCATTAAACTTTATAGAATCATATAATTAATTATTTAATTGTTCTATAGATTCTTATTTTCATGACTCATTCTACAATTTGATAGAAAATTGGCCATGGATCTACAAATTGTATGCCTCCAATCTCTTATTTGTTCGATAAAATGGAAAAATAAAAAATAAGCTTGTTAAGTGTTGAAATTTGATGATCCAAGTGGATATTGTTGGTCATCTGCCTATTCCACTTGGACTCCCAACATTGTTTTTTTTTTTGGTCCCTTAATTGTAGCACAATTTACTAATTTTGGCAGTTTTTCATGTTTTGAACTTCGAGAGCGGTTTTGATGTCCTAAACGATATTTGTTTTGGACTCATGTTTGCAATCAAAAGTTGCCGTCCTCGAATAGATATTTCTAGCGAGGTATCCTACACGTCAAACGAAGATTATATGTTAAAGTTACAACCCCAAGAAGTTGATGTACCAATTTACCCCAACGGGGCCCACAAATTTTTGACATTTCATCTCCTAGGATTAGGTTTTTGGATATTTAGTGTTTTCCATTCTTTTTCAATAATACATAGGTCTTCCAGCCTCATTGTGATATGGTTCAAAATGCATGTCACCGCCACATCTCTTTTCATAGATAAATTACGTGAGCTAATTTATTTTCATTCTTCATATAACAATCTTCAATATTTTATTATTAATGAATTAAAATTTTATTTTCGTTGTATCTCTATATTTCTGTTTATATCTATATTTAATTTTGCTCCCTGGTAAATTCATATCATTCAAACCGAAAGAAATTACATTACCAACCGTCAATCAAATCGATAACACCGTTCATCATGCATTACACACCACGCAACTATTCTAATAAAGTCACCAGGTTCGATCATACTTTTTTTTGTCATACGCTATGCGTACAAATTGTCCTCACAAAACATGTTACCATGGTAGTACTTAGCTCAAAATGTGGGCACGAAATTCAATCAGGTTTTGATACTAATAGACAACAATTCTATGTTTGATATGGTTGGCAGAGTTCATTCACTTGGCAACATAAGTTCTGCATCATTGTTCATATCCGGTGATCGACGTTTCAATAGAAGCATTCATGGCTTGATACATGGGTATAATCAACCTTTCAACAGTGACTCGATACTTGTGTGTGAGACCAACGTCTCAACAAAACCCTTTGATTATATAACTCTGCAACCGGAATGGAACATACCTTTGATTATATAACTCCGCAACCAGAATAGAACAACCATTATGTGATTGGAGAAATTACTATGCACAGATCCCAAACTTAGATATGTGTAGTGCGTATGACCATGTGTAGCTTACTAAACCTGTAGTTATCTCGACACCACCGTGGCTCCACAAGCAAAGGTCAAAGGTCAAAGGTCTGCAGAATTTTAATGATGTATGCAATCTATGTATAACGATAAACATGCCAGAATAGAGTTTCGTTGAAATTTATCTATATTCAACATGCCAGAATCATTGAGAATGACATGAAAGCGACAATCAGATGAAAAATGTCACAAAGTTTATTACCAGGAAGCCGAAGAGATATAATAGTGCCAAGAACAATACGTAAGGTTAGTCCTTGGTCAACATACGAATTTTCTCTGAGCCATTTTGAACAAAACGCCATTGTCTATAATCAGACTTTTTGAAAGCTTTTCCAGTGGGTCTTTTCGGTCAAAATCCGGCAGCAATTTATTGGAATCGCAAGTTTGATAGCTACTTTATGCACAATCAAAGAGTCCTAGAGGTTTTTTAGGGCGCTGAATCCAAATATGCAGCTAAAAAACCATTTTAACTGCAACAAATCAAGATTTAACCTCAATTTCTTCCGCCAGATTCCGTCACCGAAATCTCCAAAAAATCGCATTATAGACAACTCTGAACAAAACAAACTCAAAACCAACAAAAAAAACCCTACCTAAGATATAATAGATAACTCCCTTGACCCTTCAACAAAAACAAGACCTCTACAACTGATTTTCTTGACCGCATAGGGTCTACATGTGAGAGATAGATGTTAGAAGTTATGCGTGCTCCCTCTTGAAGAGATCAATCCTCCTTTCATAGTTTTGAAGGAGGGCTTTTTCATGGAGCCAACTTAAGTAAGCAGCAAAATTATTTTTCAAATTTTAGGAAAACCCCAAACAACTTTTAAAATCAAAATTAATTTATCCTTTTATCTTTGAATACATCTCCTTCCTTTTGATTTTGACTAGGATAGGATAAGCACATTTAATTTAATTTTCTTGTAGCATGTCTATGATCAAAATTAGGGCTTCAATTATCAATGAGGGGTAGCTCTTTATCCATGAAATTCTCGTGGCATGCCACGTACAGTTAGAACCGACATGATGAGGAGAATCAATTGATAAAGGTGTCCAAAGAAAATTTGTTTATCGTCATTTTCAAAAGCTTCAACAAGTGCACGGCTTCTAAGGTTTTCTTTCCATTCTTCTAGAGCTTCTTTTCATTGGAGCTTCAATCAATGCAATTTAGACAAATATTAAGAGAATTCAAGAATTGGCATTGGCACTAATAACAACACCATTGAACACGTACACTACCACCCACATCACCTGGAAAAACAAGTCATTAAGGCAAGGGCATGAGCATCAACAAAGATATTATGGACCAACATGACACTAGAAAATAAACCAATTGGGAGGCACATGGATGCATAATAACAATGCATGGAGATATCATAGTAGCACAGCAAGGAGCATTCAACTTCCATATCAAGGTGGAAATGAAGTAGTTCGACCTCTCACATTTCACTATAATGGATGGATGTTCATGCTTGTAGTACAACTTAATGGTTTTGATATTAATATAAATTGGAAAATTTCTATATTATCCTTTGCATATTGTGTGTGATTTTATAATTAAATATGTGGTATGTAATATTTATGCCCAAAAGATTTACATCTATTATTGGGACATCCCCTTACCTTCTTATATTAGGGAAGATATACATAATGTACCAATGCTCATCAATAACCTTATTAAGGAAGATAAACAACTTTATTTTTTTCATTTTCCTTGAATATAACCCTTTTAAGCTTTGCATTTCCTTCTTTAGTTTGTAGTCCCTTATGAGATCCATCTGTCTAAGGTTTAATCCTTCTTGGGAACTTCGTTGGAAATGTTAACGATCCATTTCCTTAGCCCATTCAAAAGAAACATTCATATCATAAGCCACATTTGAGCAAGCCATTGGCCACTTCTAAAAATTGCACACATTTGGACCATTGGGTTTCTTTAAATAACTCATTAGGCACTTTTGAAAGTTCTCATTAGGCCTTCTTAAAGATGTTCTTGATGCATATGATCTCCCCAATGGAAAATCCTTCAATCCCTTTTGAAAGACAATCATTTTCCACTTTTAGAAGATCCACTCCACACGCCATAGAGCCTCTTTAAAAAAACACCGTTATGGTGCATTTGATAGTTTATTAGAATAATTTGAAAGGGCATCTTTCAATTGCCCTTGGTAGGTTATTAAACCACTTCAAAAGAATAACACTTAATAACCCCAGTAGACCATTTAGTTGATCACCACATAGAGATTTTGATGCATATATATTAAATGCCAGTTCGTTTATCACCACATGGATCTTTTAATGCATTTGATGCATATATGATCCGGATTGTTGGAGAAATGAGACCAAGGAAAGTGACAAAATATTAAGAACTAAAAATTTCCGAACAAGTTACCCATCCCAATACTACTTTGGCCCAAGCACGCTTAATTGCAAAGTTCTCATCCAATTTGATACATTAATGTTGGCATGATCTAAGTTGTTTAAGAAATGCAACTTCATGAGTCACAAAGGAATATGTCATGATGTGTGAGATAAAATATTGCAGAAAATCATTATAAAAATAATTGAGAATATGGCACAATGCGTAAAACAAATATCGACATTATAACCATAACTCAGAATATGGCACATATGCAAGAGGGGTATTTCAGAAAAGAAATAAAAACGAACTCAAATATTTATTGAATTGATAATATTCCATAAGACTACATCATGAGAAAAAAAATATGCTTTGCTCCCAGTGAATTCTCGTATTTATAATTTTTACGGGTGTCCATGGGTGAATACCATGGGAAAATAATAATAAATTATGACACCATGGGTAAATATAATAAATTATCATACCATGGGTATGTTAGGATATTCCGACATATAGGAAATAGTTAAGTATAACTCGGTCTAGTGTAGAGTTAGGTAAAGTGTGTTTCTTTACTATGTACTTTTGTAACTTACAATATAACGGTCACGATATGTAGTGATCCAACGGTTCATTCTCTCCTCGGTATTATCGACACTTGATCCATGTCTTAACACCCGATTGGTCCATGATCTCTATTTAAATAGCATGGAGGGTCATTTGTATGTAACTGTTCGCGAGAGAAGCTTATGTAAATTTTCATTCTTTTATTAATAAATTTCCTGAAGTGGTCGCGTTGGCTCAGGTCATGGATTGTTTCCCTCTTTGAGGGTTTTAACCACGTCAACAATACTGGTGTATTGATCTGTGATCTGTTTGTGAGCGGTGTCCTTTGGTGTTAGTTTTGAGGAACTTACCCTGTAAATTCCTACATGGTATCAGAGCTATTTGAGGGCCGCATCCGTTGGTGATCCAAATCTGAAGTTGGTAGAACTGCATTCGACTACCATTTCCTAGATCTACTGTTTCTGGCTGCTTTCGGGCCGAGAGGATTGCTCTATTGTGTTAGGAGCATATGTTCCAGTGAGGAACCCCTTTTGTTTCACGCGAAAAGGTTTCTGGTAGCCCTAGCTACGTCATTTTTAAGATCTTGAGGTATACAGTGTTTATTTGCAGTTTCTAGTTATTTTCTCTTTATTTATTTCGGTTTATTTAGCTCTTTGTTTTTTAATTACCGGATCTATACTTTTCATTTTTGTGTATGCTCCTTGCCCTACGACTCTATGCGATCTAGGCAAATCAGAAACAAAGAGGAAGGATTTTTCTCATGCGTATGCTCTTTTCTGCCACGCCTTAGTGTGATCTCGGAAAATTAGAAACATTGAGGAAAAAATATAGTTTCTGGCTAAAGCTAACTTCAAGCCGCAAGTTTTTTTTTTTTGCATGTTCGCGTTAGGTTTTGTGTTTTTTGTTTTGTAGGAAAAAAAGAGCTTTCTCAAGTAAGCACGCAGCCCAAAGCTCCAGTGACTAAAAAAAAAACCCCTTCCTCTTTTCCAAAAATTACTAACCTTTTAATCTAGCTCACTTGGTCCAAACCTACTTTATGAGAATAGGGGTCTTGAGTTCAAGTCTTTCTTGGTCCAAAGCTACTTTATTAGATTAAGTTTGGAAAGGGGGCAGATTTTTTTTATAACATTATCATTCATTTCCGCACATTTCCACACTTTGTCGGCATCTTCAACAACTTTTCTTCAAAAAACCATAACTTTTTCATCAGGAAGCCGTTTTCAGAGCCCCTTTTTTTTTTAATTAGCCTATTTTTTCGAGATATTTTCATTGGAACACTTATTTTCAGCATATATAACTTCAATTTCTATTAAAAATGGGAATTTCATGCCAAGTTATTCTTGAAAGCACCAACTACTTCCATTGGTGGTCCTACATTGTGGATTTACTTAGAAGTAAAGGTCTTTATTGAATAGCCTCAGGCCAAGAAACCAAACTGAAAGATGAAGATAAGACAGCCAGATGGGAAAATAGGCAATATCAAGCACGTGGGTTGATAGGGATGTCTATTTATCCAGACCTTAGATTCCATATCGCAGAACTTGATACTTCCGATGAAGCAATGAAACAGATCACTAAAGTTTTTGGAACTAAAAATGAACTTAGAGCCCATCAACTCGAAAATGAGTTGCTTACATTGGACCCCAATAATTTTTCTTCCATTAAAGATTTTCTGTCCAAGTTCAAGACCCTTATACTTCTCTTGGAAGGTGTTAAGGTTAAGAAAGAAGATGGTAACCTTATATATTCCATTCTTACTAAGTTGGGACCAGCCTACTCTGTGTTTGTTTCCACCTTCCATTTTACAAGAGAAGCCTTCATTTATCAAGGACAAGCCTAGAAGTCCCTTTCCTTTGATTCCTTTTGTGATTCTTTAATAAGAGAACAAGAAAAACTCTTAAACCTTGGTCTTCTTAATCTTTGAAACTCTTCTAAGAAATCCTTAGCCGCCCAACAACAACCAAATTCAAAGAATCATAAGAAGCTGTATCCTAAAAAGAATGGTCCTAAACCAAACAAGGGTCTTAAGCAATTTCAGCCTCAAAATGAAAAATCATTTCAACAAAATGATAAGGAAAATAAAAACAAAGGGAAGAAGA
>APFE031441135.1:14637-31035 GCA_000404065.3 Pinus taeda
AGTTTTGAAAAACGTGCCTCTTGGCATGCCTCAGCCCCTTTATAGCTTGTGCATAGTGATTTATGTGGTCCACTTCCAATTGTTTCATTCTCTGGCTATAAGTATTTCTTAACTTTCGTTGATGATTTCTCCAAACGCACTTGGGTATACTTCTTAAAACTCAAGAGTGAAATATTTCACATGTTCTTGGCCTTTAAGGCCTTTGTTGAAAAACAATCTGGACATCAAATTCTTAAGCTAAGATCTGACAATGGTGGAGAATATGTTAACAACCAATTCATCAACTTTTGCACTGAGAATGGAATTCAAATGCAACATATTGTTCCATATACTCCACAACAAAATGGTGTAGCTAAAAGGAAGAATCACACCTTAAAGGAAATGGCTAATTGTATACTTCAATCTAAAGGACTTAGTCTTAATTTTTGGGCAGAAGCAATTAACTGTGAAAATTACATAATAAATCGCACTCCTACTAAGGTTTTAAAGAATGTCACTCTAAAAGAAGCATGGATCTCAATTAAACCATATGTAAGTCACTTTCATGTTTTTGGAAGTGAAGCGTAGGCCCATATTCCAGATGAGAAACATAAAGCTTTAGAACCTAAGAGTGGAAAATGTATTTTTGTTGGATATTCTGAAGATGTCAAAGGATATAGACTTATTCCACTTAAGTCCAAAAATGTTATCATTATAAGAGATGTAAAGTTTGCTGAAAATATATCGGCATACGAGCCTAGTTTGGTGGATGTGCCACCTCTCTCTATTTATTTTATTTTTGAAAATATTTCTTCTTCAAATGATGAAAGCGAGGATGACAATCCTCCCCAACCTTCTCAGGATCCTTCTTTAACTCCTCAGCTTCCAAAATGGGTTTGTGCTACTTGGGATGCAGCAGGCGCTCTTGCCAGTGATCCTACAGATTAGCGGCGTACACGTTCTCAGTTCAATAGAGCCTCTTCTTTACTGGCTCAAGCTTCAGTGAATTATGATCCTGACAGCTGTAATATTCCTAATTAGCTATGGCTAATTGGAATATTTGATTTTGTTCAATTTTTGCCTTCTATAGTTATTTGTAAATAAAAAGTGAGGAAGGGGGAACATAACTCACTTTAGAATAAAAGGTCAGTTCCTAGGTAGCACAACGTTGTGACTTAAGGTGGGACCAAGGGGGCCAAAGGGGGACGTAGAAATGGGGCCCACGCAGACACATGGAGGGACTGTGCAGGAGGGAAGGAACACATGGCAAGAAGGGGATCATGCAGGAGAAAGTGAGCCTAGGGATTGTGAGAGGCAGAGGCTATAAAATAGAGAGGAGCCCCCTCATTTGGGATCATTCTAGTTATGAGCATTTGTGATAGCCATTTCAACTTAGAGCACGTTGGCTGTTTAGCTAGTCTGCAGCACTGTTTAGTGCATTGAATGTCTCCGTTCAGAGATCTCACCCTTAGCCCTGGGTGACTTCGGGGCATGCATTTCCATTGGCATTCCAGCAGTAGATTCATCAGCATTTCAGTAGCAGTTTTATCAGCGTCTTTGAGGAACTATGCAGAACCCCAAGGGGGTGACTTTCGGGGGTCGGTCATTTCAGAAAAGATTTATGTGTTTTTCTGGGTTTTTTGAGTAGAGTCCAATTCCAGAGTTTCAAACTTTTCTGAGGAGGGAAGCAGCCCTGTTGAGTCGGTAAATCCCCTCTGCGGACAGAGGCAATCCCACTAGCCCGATAGGGGTCTAGCAACAATCATACACGCTGCATGCAAGTTCCTAATTGCATAATTTAAAGGTTGATTAGAAAGACCTACCTGGAATCCAACGCTATTTGTCATGGAAGAAACATCGCTCCTGTCCTTTAGCTTTGGCCGGTCACTATCCTTACGTTCCACGCATGGACACCTGCACAAACAAAGAACAATCCAACACAAGCGTAAAATCTGATATCATGCAATTATATATCAGTCAAGCAGGATATAACTCAAATATCATCAGAAGAATATGTGAGTGGAACCATAATGACAGTCGTTCATTATTCAATAAAAGAAGAGAAGAATTACAACCAAATAGGCTTGACGTTGAAATCTCCTCCAACTGGGTCAGTAGCTAAACATGCCTTGCAAAGTGACTTCCTCTCTCAACATTCCAGCAGCATAACTTCTCTCTCAGCTCTCACTATCAATCCAGCATAATCTTAGCTCACCTTAGCTCTTGCAAAACTAGTTGATTCAATGCAGGGTGACATTTATTTATAGATGGAGGGAGAGGACATATTCATTGTATCCGGACACCTACTAAGATTTGGCATTGTCCCAGAATAGCCTTTGAACTGGGTTGTCATGGATGAAAAAGACGACACTCGACCACTTCATGGGATTTTTCCTCAGAGAACTGCATGAGCAATGGAGGAAAAAACACTTCGGTGCGCGCTGGCCAAAAATCATGACCAATTTTGAGTGGCGTGGGCTTTGGTCTATGTCAGAGCATCCATGGGCGCGCCCTTTTTGGAGGAACTGAGCCATTGGCGCGGGTTAGACACTGTGGACCCGCGCTAATGGAAAAAGGGTATTTTTTAGGGCTAATCTTCAAAGGGTGTCTTCAGAGATTTTGAAGTTCATACTTAGGAGACTCCAATGCAAGTGTTTTTAAGTTGTGTCACTGGTCACAGGTCCATAAATGTGTCCTCTAGTGTGCGAAAGCAGGGGTAACAAGGACGGTGACCAACGGTGACAAATTACTGCGTAACAGATGCCCCCTAAAGCATGAGCCTCGAGAGAGAGAGAGAGGTGAAGTGCTTTACAAGATCACATCCAACTGCCGCCGAAAATCTGCATGGAGATATACAGTATGATAGTTCAAATACATGATATATGTGGCATGGACGCAGCCATCCATTGACAGAGTATATAACAATCAAGATCCGTAGTATGGACGCAACCATCTAGTTAGGATCGATGAATAGACTCAGGTATGGTCGCAGCCATCCAGTGAAAGAGTCATGTATCAAAATCACGCCTGGATTACAATAGACACAATCCAGGGTCTTGCGCCCCACCTTGACCCGAACACAAGTACAAGTCCAAGCATGTGAACATGTAAGCTGAAGTCGAACATGCATGAACATCGTCTGATTACCAATCAATAATGAAAACTGTTAACAGACGCGAGAGGTACCACCAATAATGACAATGGTCCTCAAGGCACTACAGGTCCAGTCTACGGCGTGTGAATGCATGAGTCGATGTCGAACACCCGCAGAGTCGTTCGATCGGAGGCCAATGATGAAAACCCCGCGTCGAACAAGAAGAACCTGCCATTGAGGCATGCAGGCTCCAAGGTACCGGAAGGGAGTCTCTAAGTCACTTTCCTGGATAATGAGTTGAAGTCGACAGGAAGTGATCTTTGTCGAAGGTGGGCCATAATGTTTCCCTCATCATCGACGCGAGACGGGAAGAGACAATGTTGTGAAATGAGATTTATGAACTATCAAGTGGAGGCGGTTTCTTTCAGAGGTCAACTTCTCTTTGAACATATCGGCGGCACAACAGTGGAGTTGGCAGTATTTTGACATCAATAGATCAGAGGTCACGGTGACAAGGCAATGAGAAAAAGAGAGGTCAAATAGGATCACCCAAACCCATGGAGGCAAGTGAAAATGAAGTGAGATATCCCCACCCTGACACGAAAGCAGAAAAGTGCCATGTTCAAGAGCGACATACTACCGACACGACTTATGATTATGGTTCCAAAATTTTCTTTTTTCCCCCGCCATTTCTGGCGAGTACCCCAATTATTTTTAACAAGCTTGATGGGGATACTATATGCTTGTGGTATAAGTTCGACCTTCGGTCGAATCCAACCTAGTAAAAGTTTAACGAGCCCTAGGGAGGAGAAGCTCAAGTCTCATCATAACGACGAGTCCAATGTCATCAGGGTTTAATGAGTCCGACATAGGCAAAACTCGGAGTCTTTTTCATGTTTAGAGAGTTTGAAAAAGACACTGAAAAGAAAACTCCAGAGGTCCTTTTTCGTAAAGTTGTGTCTCTCGGGCCCGAAAAAGTGTAAAATGATACCTGAAAGAACCGCCCGACCATTACGACCAAGGAGTACTTTTCATGAATAGTGACTTCGACCTGAAAAAGTAGAAAAGCGATCAAAATCACGTCATTTCTCAACCATTAACGAGTTTGAAACGACAAAACCTGGTAATCTTTTTATATTTTAACGGTCGATAAAAGAACTTAAAACGACCGCCCCTTAGTAACCTTTTTAACGAGCCAAGAGGGACAACTCGACGATCTTTTCCGCTTTAAAAGGTCAGGAAAAGAGCTGAAGGCGGACCATAAGTAACATTTTCTTGTGTTTTTCCGAGCTTGAAAAAGTTAAAAAGACGCTCGTTTGAATTGCACCCGATTATGGTTTCTCATTGTGTCTTGATATGCTTGCTGGTATAATGTGTTATTTACAAATTTCTCAAATGCCTATCTAATACACGATTAGCCAATGCATCAGATACTACGTTCAATTGTCGTGGAATGTGTTGATATGTAATAAACTCAAAATTCCTTTCTAACAATTTTACACGTAAATACAACCTTAGAATATGATGGTTTCTGACGGAATAACGCCTATTGAGCTGGTGGACGACAAGCTGAGAATCCAGGTTTACTACTAATGTCCGAATACCAAGATAAATTGCTTCAGTAAGGAGTTCAATTACGGCGCAATATTCGGCAACATTATTCGTGGTATGACCCAAATAGACACCTTGAAGATCTACCAATTCACCATGATGATCATAGATCACCCATGCCGCAGAGCATAAGTTACGAGTACTGCGACAGGCACCATCAGCGAAACCAATATAAGGCGTATTAGACATCTGGACAAGAAGCGAAGAGAACAATAAGGAACGAGCAATAACCGAGTCTATATAAATTTTAACACACTTAGACAATACACTTGCTAAAGTACATGTATATACAAAAAGGAACGTACTAGCATCACGGATAGTACTTTTTCAAATACAGCCCATTACGAGGCTGTGCGAGAGGATTTCCTTCATAATCTATTAACTCATAGGCTCCTTTGTCCAAGACTTTCTTGACAATATAAGGGCCTAACCACATGGATTCGAGTTTTCGTGGTCCTAACTTTTCGTTTGCCTGATCATATAGGAGAACTAAGTCTCCCTCATTAAAGGAGCGTGGATGAACATTTCGGTCAAAGTGAGATTTGACCCGCCCCTTTTGTGTTTTGATGGCCAGATTAGCCAGGCGACGAGTTTCATCCAGACGCTCCAAATAAAGGAGGCGTTCTTCTAATGGGGTAGTGTTAGGAAGCAGCTCGACAGCTAATTTTAATGAAGGGATCTCACATTCGATCGGAAGGGTAGCCTCTAGTCCGTAGACTAGTTGAAATGGAGTGAAACCAGTGGCATCCTTCACGGAAGTTCGGTAAGCCCACAGAGCAGGGAACAACATTAAATGCCAGTTGGACTTGTGTATGCCAACGGTGTGCTGAAGCATAGTAATTAAGACCTTGTTGATCGCTTCAACTTGGCCATTGGATTGAGGATAGTACGGGGTAGAACTATCGTGTTTTAAGCCCAGCTGGGTTGTCAGTTCCGTCATCATATGATTCCGAAAATGCTTTCCGTGATCAGTGACGATGGCTTGAGGGACGCTGAATCGTGAAATAATATGATTAAACAAAAATTGCGCCGCTGTGTGACTGTCTTCATTGAGTGTAGGCATCGCCTCGACCCATTTCGTGAAATAGTCGACGGCGACGATAATGTACCCATGCCCCCCGGCCGAGTGAGGGTTACAGGTAACATAATCAATGCCCCATTTGGCAAAAGGGCCGACGGTAATAACAGGGTGCAAAGGAGCAGCGGGTGCCCGCATCTTCCATTGAAAAATTTGGCACTCGTGACAGGAACGGACTGTAAGAATGCAATCTTTGAAGATGGAAGGCCAAAAGTAACCAGCACGGAGAATTTTCTGAGCAGTAGCATAGCCAGACATATGGCCGCCACAAGCACCTGAGTGGCAGTCATTGAGGACTCTCTCAGCTTCTTCGTAAGTAAGACAACGACGGAGAACAGAGTCGGCGCCGAGGCGATACAAAGTATCCCCAATGATCCGATATGGTTGTGATTGGTGACGAATCCTTCGTCGAGCATATTTTGAAGTGCCCGGGCGGAAGGAGGACGTTTGCAGATACGTGATAATGTCACCGTACCATGGGTCGAGGGTGCTGATGAGAAATAAGGTCTCATCCGGGATGTGATCTTCCGTATGAGATGGTGAAGCATAAGATGGTAGAGAGCAAATTAACTCAGCGAAAACCAACGATTTCTTAGATTTGGCGGAAGTAAACTCCAAGTCAAACTCTTGGAGGATGAAAATCCATTTGGAGTATTTGCCTCCCAGCAACTGGCGTGACAAGATATAGGTCATGGGGTTGCAATCAGAAATCACTGTAGTACTGCGCAGCAGAATATAGTGGCGGAAACGTTGGACCGCGCAAACAGCGGCTAATGCTAACTTCTCGACATGTGCATATCGAGTTTCTGTGTCAAGGAGGTTTTTACTGAGATAATAAATGACATGCTCAGTGTCATCGTCATCAGTTTGGACAAGAACCATACCAATAGTGGTATCGGCAGCGGTCAAATATAGGATGTAGTCACGATGATAATTTGGAGGCCGAAGTAATGGAGCAGAGACAAGAAGATCCTTGATATGCTCAAAAGATTCTTGAGCCATCGCATCCCAGTGAAAAGGGACATCCTTTTTAAGTAGCCGCATAAAGCCTTTAGCCACTTCGGCGTAATTTGGGATAAAACGACGTAAAAAGTTCGCTTTTCCCTGCAGACTTTGGAGTGGGCGTAAGGAAATAGGGGGAGGGAGATTCACAATAGCTTCGACTTTGAGGGTATCCAGACGGATGCCCTCTTGGGAGACGACAAATCCGAGAAGTCGACCCATTTCTACGCAGAAGACACATTTATGAGGATTAAGCCTGATGTTGTAGTGTCGACAGGGAAGAAAGATTTCACGAAGATGAGCAGGGTGGTCTTTACGCTTAGCTGAATGAGCTGGAAGATCATCCAGGTAAGGTTGTACAATGTGTCGGATGTCATGAAAAGCATAAGACATTGCACGTTGGAATGTAGCCCCGACATTTTTAAGGCCGAAAGGGAGTTTCTTATAAGCAAAGGTACCCCATGGACAGATAAAAGCAGTTTTGTGTTGATCTGTAGGAGCGATATTGATCTGGTTATAACCAGAAAAGCCATCCATGAAAGAGTATATTTCGCTACCCACACATTCGTCGATAATCTGATCAATGAAAGGTGTGGGGAAATTGTCTTTTGGACAGGCCCGATTGATATCGCGATAATCAACACAGACACGGATAGTTCCCTGTTTTTAGTAACAGGTACAATATTGGAAACCCAATCTGTGAGTGGTAATAGGGTAATGAAACCAGCTTTAGAAGTTTTTCCACCTCGGCTTCGATCACTGTAGCCTTCGAGGGTGTACTTGACGTAAACGTTGTCGAACAGGCTTAGCACCGGGGTACGTAATGATTTCATGCACCACGATGTTAGGATCAATGCCGGGCATTTCTTCGTAAGACCAAGCAAAAACATCGCGAAATTCGCGAAAAAGTTTCGAGTAAATTTGAATCTCCTCTAGAGTACAAGTGACTCCGATATGGACATGTTCGACAATCCCAGGCTTGATAGAGATGTCGATGGGTTGGGTTTGTGTGATGTTTGCCATATTACCTTCAGAAGATGAGTGATAAACATGAACAGGGGACTGAAGGGATCGGAACGGGGAACAAGGAGCAAACCTCTGAACAGCAGTTGGCTCATTCTGAGGGAAGGAGAGCAACAAGGAACGATGATGGGTATGGTGCCAAGGAGGTTCCTCGAGAGACATGGTCTCTATAATTGCTTCATCGGAAGAGAATATCTGGTGTAAAGGATCCGAAGACGCTGGAGCTACAATCCCTAGAGATGGAGCCAGTGTATGAAAAATCTTGCTCGAAAGAGCAAGTTCGGGCGCTGATGCAGCGATGATTTCAACATAGTTGAATTCGGCGGGACTCAACGGTATTTTGTCGCCCCATGAATCTACTTGGTCGGTGGGAGGAACAACCCATGGATCAAGACAAGTAGAGATCATATTGACGGAAGCGACATTGGGAGGTGAGGCCGGGAAAACACCCATAAGGGTAGGATCTTTAAAAAGTCCGTGACCGAGACTCTCAAGTGACTTCGTGGTATGTTCCAAAAAGGGGATGGTTCCTTCTGAAGAGGAAGCGAAAAAGTTCAGCTGGTCGACCGTAATAATCTTCCCTTGGTGAGGGAAGCGGATGATACGGAAGTAGGATGAAGCAATGACTTGCATCGCGTAAATCCAACTGCGTCCGAGAAGGAGGTTGTACGTTAAGGTAGCGTCCACGACTTCAACTTCCATCTCGACCATTTTTCCTTCCAAAGAAATGGGTAATCGTGGGAGAATACCGTAAGGACGTGAGGCTCTGCCATCGAAGGCTTCCAAGGTTGTAGGAGACTGACTCAATGTGGGAGAACCAATAGCTTTCCAACAGGCCACAGACATGATGCAAGTGGAGGCACCTTCGTCAATGACTGTGCGATGAATAGTTTTCTTATCGATAACCACCTGTATGAGAAAGGCAATTTGGGGAGGCAGTCTCTGAGTATGGCGGTTTAAATCGAACGTAATCAAATCCGAATCTGCCGGATCTATACCGCCAATGGCGGATAGAAAGGACTTCCTCTGAGAGGGGCAACTCTGGAGAACTTCTAAGGCGGACATAGCCGACGGAGTCTGGGCTAAATCCTCAACGATATTATAGTGCTGAGCAGCACGGGCATTCGGGTTGTAAGAGGATTTCCGGAGTACTCCTTTTGGAGGGGGTCGAACAGGCACTTCAGCACTAGGTCTCTCGATGTGGAGAGGGCTTGAACTGAAAGGAGGAGCATTGGGGGTCACCTTGGGCTCCTTGCCGGCAGAGGGATATTCTTTTGTTCGAGTACTGATGTTAATAGGGACCGTACCTGCCATAAACACTTGGGAACCAAAAGAAGAGGGAGGTTGAGAGGGGTCAGCGACCATTTGGGTCTGCTGTGAAGGAAAGGGTTCTTTAAGAACTGCAAGAACCCCAGGGGTGCCTTTCAACAGACGACTAACTTCAGACCGCCGAGGGCAGTCTTTGGTGTAGTGATCCTCATCACAGATAAAACAAGGAAACTTGGGTTTGCGTTTGGCATTCTCCTCAGATTGAGGTTTAGGTTGTTCCTGCTTAGGTTGTTCCGATTTATTTTTTCCTTTCTCTTTCTTACTTGATTTCGAGGTTTTGTCAGTCTTGGTCGACTGAACGGCATTAACCTCGGAAGTAGATTTAGGAGGAGGGGTAACCTGGGAAGTGTTTTCATTAGGGGGATGAGATGTTTGCTTCCCATGGTTTGTAGAATTTTTCTAGGAGGATGAACTCACAGACCCGATAATGCCGTCAACTGTAGGTGTTGGCGGGGATTTGGATGTTCCAGGTCTAGGGGCACCAGGCAAATAATCATATAATGTACCTGACTGAGAATAAACTAAGTCAAGGTATTGAGCAC
The DNA here is from genome assembly GCA_000404065.3 of Pinus taeda. NCBI lineage: Eukaryota > Viridiplantae > Streptophyta > Pinopsida > Pinales > Pinaceae > Pinus > Pinus taeda. The sequence continues at coordinate 24,296 of APFE031441135.1, forward strand.
GCGCAATAGCTTCCTCTTCAGTAACGCATGCTCCCATTGCAATGTCCCGAGCTATCGGAGGCACAAATGAAGTCGTGAACCAATCCGTGAGAAGCTGGTCGGGAATCGAGAATTTAATCATACGTCAACGCCGTCTCCATTCATGGATATGATCAGAGATGTGAGTAGCATTTGTCTGTCATAAAGACGTAAGGAGGTGCGTGCCCGTTTGATAACGAATGGGTAACTGAAAATGTGTAAGGAATGCCATAGCCATGGAGTTGAAATCCTGAAAGGATCCGCGATTTAGCTCAATATACCATTTAGTGGCAGAGCCAGTGAGCGTCCTTTGAAAAAGGCGAAGCCGAATTGAATCATCAAGCCATGAATTAGATGAGCACCATAAATGATACGTCATGACATGAGCTTGCGGATCTTCATCTGCTTTGCCATCGAATTTCGGGCAATCACCAGGAATCTTGGTAGGAACCGGAGGCCAATAAGGATTATGAAGAATAGGATCATTGGTCAACTTGGACACATCTGGTAACTCTAAGGTTGCTAAGAATGGTAACTGAGGATTAAATGGCATCTGAGGTTGTTGGAACGACGGGGCACCCGGGTTCCAGCCAGGTGGTGGTGGTCCCCAAGGGCCTTGCCCTAATGGATTTGCCCCCAAGGGTTGGCCGTAGGGATTGGTGTTCTGCCCCCCAGCATATGGATTACCAAACGAAGTTGTAGAAGCACCGTATGGTGTTTGATAATTCGGATAGGGGGTAAACAAAGGTTGCCCTTGAGATTGTTGATAACCATAAGGTGGAGGGATTTGGGATTGACCGCCACCCGTCATTTGAGCAGTGCCAGTAGAAGGGTAACCTTGTTGATACTGGGGTTGGCCTACCTGCTGATACTGAGGTTGGCCTACCTGTTGATACTGAGGCTGGCCCACCTGCTGATACTGAGGCTGGCCTGCCTGCTGATACTGAGGTTGGCCAGCCTGCTGATACTGAAGCTGGCCTGCTAGCTGATATTGAGGCTGGCCTGCCTACTGATACTGGGGTTGGCCTGCCTACTGATATTGAGGCTGGCCTGCCTGCTGATACTGAGGTTGGCCGGCCTGCTGATACTGAGGCTGGCCTGCCAGCTGATATTGAGGCTGGCCGGCCTGCTGATACTGAGGCTGGCCTGCCAGCTGATATTGAGGCTGGCCTGCCTGCTGATACTGAGGTTGGTCTGCCTGCTGATACTGAGGCTGGCCAGCCTGTCTCGAAGATTGAGTGTTTTGGACAGTTGGCTGACCAGATGGTTGGGCAGCTTGTCCATAAACTTGGGTATACTGGACATTAGGTTGATTCGGATTAACGAACGATTGACCAGTTTGTCCAGTATGTGAACCTTGCTGGAGTCCAGGTTGAGCTTGTGGAATAGAAGAGTGACCTGGGTTGCCAGTAGGTTGAGTATGAGGAGTGAAAAAGGTGCCACTAGAAGTAAAAGGATTTCCTTGGAAGGATTGTCCTTGTGGATTTTGTTGGTGTGGTATCTCAGGTTGAGCGTATGACGCTTGACCACCATGGTAAGAGGTGGAACCCCAATCTATAGATAGCGGGACCGAAAATTCTCCAACTGATAGCTGACCTGTCTCAGTACCGAAGGGTGGTAGATACTGATCATACTGCCCCCCAAGTGATGCATTAAATGTGGGATCAAAGCCCGCAAATAAAGAGGACGAAGGTCGGCTAATAATAGGCGTTGAGGAAGCCACATATATAAGCGGAGGAGTTGTCACCGAAATAGTAGTTGTACTACGGGGTGGCAGAGTCGATGGCTCCGTATTGGAAAAAACGGGTGGTGACCAAATAGAGGTCGGGAAAGGAGATGATATAAAATCGCGCAATGCTTTATAACCAAGAGGCAGTCCCCCGGTAGAAATGTTCCTACTAACATATGTAGAATCCATCGTGCTAGGGATTTCATCCCCTGGCATGTCGGATTTGTCAGTCGTAGTAGGTGATGGGTTGTCCATGTCGGAAGGAAAAGGTTTCCGAGGAGAAGTATATTCCCAAAAAGGGGTACCTTTCTGAGAAGGTTCCCAAATGGGGTTGGTATAAAACTAATAATCCCTCTCGCCTGGAGCGCGAGAGCTGATCGGTTGTACGTTTGGAACAATAGGAAGAATTTGACTTACTACCGGACCCTCGGAATGCGAAATTGGTAGTTCTGCCAGGGTGAAAATTCACAAAATCCCAAGGAAACTCAATAAACCAAGTTCATACACAGACTAACGCAGACAAAATTAACCGGGTTATGTGATCGTGGCCGGATAAATTATTAAGACATTTAACTTGACCTTTTCATCTTTAAAGAGTCGAGAAAAGGACGAAAAGCTGACTCTAGTCTCCTTCGATTGTTTTTCGAGCACGAAGTGACAAGCCGCTCGCTTACACCTTTTCTATTAGACAGTCTGAAAAGGATCAAAAGATAACTACTTTGGAAATCTAGGTAAAAGGGTGTGCCAAACAATCCGTAAAACTGCTTATACACCTTAGCGATCAGAAGATCACCAAGGACTTTCCGTACTGCAGTCAATCTTCCCGAATGCTGTGTTCAGTGCATTACGGTTTGTAGGGCGGCAGACTCGGCTTCCTATGGATCAAAGGTTGCAAGCCTATAGGGGTCTCCCAATTTATACTCGATGGTACGTGGGAGCACAGTCCGTACTGGCACCTATCGTGTCACCGTGGAGGAATCACCCAACCACTCAACGATAAACTACCAGGCTTAACGACGCCGGAACACTTCTCTAGCCTAGACCTCTAGAATGTGAGCGTTAAGTTTCAATGCGTTGTTAGGTTCATTGAATTAATTTTATTGTTCATCTTCGATTAAGTCTCGGTTTCTGGTCTTAGCGAATGTAATCTCTCGAAATATCCTAAATGCCACTACATGCAAGAATTGTATTCGTTTCGTTTGGATGAAATCTAGCTACAGAAGAGTTAAGAGGTTCATACAAACAAAACGATGCCAAACAGTTCTAATGCATCTAATCAACAAGAAAGGAAAAATCTTTTCTCTTTTTTTTTTTATATTTTTAAAGCAAAAAACAAACTAACATAACATGCTAAAAAGCAAAAATCTTTTTCTTTTCTTTTGAAAATAATATGATAATGCACTTAAGGTGTTTCAAGAGATATTCACAATCAGATAATTCATTTTCCAAAAATCTATAACCAGATCTGAAACATAAACAATAACCTAACAAAGAAAAGAAAAACCAAGATCTTCAAGGGACTATGTAAGCTAAGTCACAATGAAATCAGGTAAAAACAGGCCAGCTAAAAGCGAGACACTTGCAGTATGCAATGTAAAACTCATATAACCACCAGAAGGATATGGAAATCAATCAACAAAAAGACCGGATCTGAAACTCATCAATCCAACAGAAGGCTCGATAGCACAAAAAACCACAAAGGCCAAGACGTACAATCGATGGATAAAGGCAAACAACTGAAGGATGGAAGAATCACCAGCCAAATATCAATCCAACAGACTTCCAGAAGGCATATAAAGAGCAGAAAAACCAGACCCAAGTATTAGAGACTGACAAACAGGTTTATTAAAAAACTTAACCAATGCGGTGCAACTGTAAGTCTGCAACTCGCGCTAAACAGAGTGTAGCGCGAGTTTTCTGAAAGCAGCTCGCGCCCAGTAGCATGACTGTTCAAAGAAAAACTGCGTTGGCGGAGTTTGCCAGGCAGAAAGACAGAAACGGGTGGTCTGAGGCTTGGCTTTTAAAAGCTAGACAGAGCCAGCGAGTGAAAGATAGCAAGAACTCCAATCAAAGAAATTATTCAAACAAATAAATGAGAGAAAAACAACATGCAAAGGGAAAATTGAGATTGTCTAGTTTGTAAACTGAACCGGAGATCGACTGAAGTGGCGTTGATCTACTTCACTTCCGCATAGCAGAAGTGTTTCGAAGGCTACCTGGCCGCTCTTCAGACTTCGTCCACAATTTACAAATTAAACAATACAAACACAATCAACAACGAACTCCCCAGCGGAGTCGCCAAATTGTTGTGGAGGTAAATCCCCTCTGCAGACAGAGGCAATCCCACTAGCCCCACAGGGGTCTAGCAACAATCATACACGCTGCATGCAAGTTCCTAATTGCATAATTTAAAAGTCGATCAGAAAGACCAACCTGGGATCCAACGCTATTTGTTGTGGGAGAAGTGTCGCTCCTGTCCTTTAGCTTTGGCCGGTCATTATCCTTCGGCTCCACGCATGGACACCTGCACAAACGAAGAACAATCCAAAACAAGCGTAAAATCCAATATCATACAATTATATATCAGTCAAGCAGGATATAACTCAAATATTATCAGAAGAACATGTGAGTGGAACTATAATAACAGTCGCTCATTATTCAATAGAAAAAAGAGAAGAATTACAACCAATAAAGGCTTGACGGTGCAAATCTCCTCCAACTGGGTCAGCAGTCCAACATGTCTTGCAAAGTCACTTCCTCTCTCAACAATCCAACAGCATAACCTCTCTTTCAGCTCTCACTATCAATTTAGCATAATCTTAGCTTACTCAAAACTTCAACACTCTGACACTATCATTAGCACTAGCCTGTTCAATGTGGGGTGACAGGCATTTATGGATGGAAGAGGTGGAAGTATTCATCGTATCCGGACACCTACCGAAGATTTGGCATTGTCCCAGAATAGCCTTTGGACTGAGTTGTCATGGATGAAAAAGACGACACTCAACCATATCCATGGGATTTTTCCCAGAGAACTGCATGAGTTAATGGAGGAAAAAACACTTCAGTGCGCGTTGGCCAAAAATCATGACTAATTTTGTGTGGCGCGGGCTTTGTTCTGTGAGAGCGCGTCCATGGGCGCGCCCTCTTTTGAGGAACTGAACCATTGGCGCGGGATATATACTGTGGACACGCGCTAATGGAAAAAGGGCATTATTTAGGGCTAATCTTCAGAGGGTGTCTTCAGGGATTTTGAAGTTCATACTTAGGAGACTCTAATGCATGTGTTTTCAAGTTGTGTCACTGGTCACAGGTCCGTAAATGCATCCTCCAGTGTGTGACAGCAGGGGGGTAACAAGGACGGTGACCAACGGTGACAAATTACTACGTAACACCTTGTTTCCGGGAAAACTAGTGTCTATTCAGAGCTGCTAGTCCCACTAAGATGGGTAGCTATCTTAGAAACAAACAATTCAAAGTAACTTGTGTTTTCCTTTATGAGAGATAGATGAAAGAGAAGTATAGAGCACCAACCTTAGTCTTTCGCTTGGCTCCTTATTTGTTTTCTCCCTCCTTTGATAGAGCTTTGCCACTCCTTCCTCACTTGTCCCGCTTCAAAGAACACCTGTAGAGTCAAAGCAGCAAAAATACCATCAAAGCATAGAGATCTATAACCATAAACAATATAGGATCAGATGTACATTAACCATACAAATGTATAAACAAATACAAGATTCAGAAATATACAAGCACATGGAGGAAAACTCAAATAGCTTTATTGATAGAAGTAGTAGAAGAGAAGATTACAACCCAGTTGTATGATCCAACACCATCCTACCAGCATGAAAGCCCTCTTCACCTCATGAAAAGCTAGATCACCTAACAATACAATGCTTCACAGAGAAACCAACAGCACTTCCTTACAAAATACAAAATTCCAGCCTTTGGATCTCTAGGATGAGGGATACATATTTAGATATTTGCAGGGGGGTGAATCAGCATCTAGGATTTTGATTAGTTTCATTTCACTGATAGTTCTGTAGAAATTTGAATAATATAACACTTATTCACAGAGATTATCCTAATTATACACTATTTGTGGAATGCATGCATAATACATAACCTCCTCTACGTTGATCATCAATTTGTGGAATTAAAAAAAAACAATTGCATGCGCACATTGAAACATCAATCACACATATCAACAAAGTATGTAATGGGGAAAGCATACAGTTGAAAACCCCCGACTATATATATATTATGATGATAGAGAACATGTAACAATACATAGTACAATACTCCTCACAAGTACTCAATACTATCTCCACATGCTACACACAAAACCAGCTCAGATCTGAACAAGCCACAGGTTCAAATCTCCTCCACTGTTTGCCTGCCTCTACTGTACAATCCAAGCTGAGAATAGATCTGATCCAAGCTCGAATTCCCTTGGCTTGTACTACGCAATCCTCATGGGCAATCTCAATCAATGATTGTGCAAATCTCATGCACAACTATAGTCACAACTGATAGTAGTCTCACCCTTTCACCCACCTCTAACACTTGTCTCCACTGAACTGTCCATGCACTGAGTTAACTGATGTATTATTTAGTTGATTTATGAGTTAATAATTAGTGAATTAATTAATAATTAATTCACACCACTCATCACTAGTGTATTTGTTAGTTAGACTAAAATACAACTAGTTCAACTAAGTCAAACTGAACACAACTCCATCAACTCCTCAATCAACTCCACCAAACTCAATCACTTGAGTTCTAACTGAACTCCATCATGCAATGGCTCAATTAACCCATAGGAAAAGCGTATTTCCTTCTGGCAGTTTCATGTGCCACATCTATAGCTCGAACTGGAGTGTTGCAAGAGGATAAGATAATGTTTATAGTCCAAATACTATTAAGAGCTAATAATATTCGACTGTTCTATTTTTTGACTGGTAGTCTAAAAATAGACTCCGCCCATATGTCTAAA
>APFE031441135.1:42029-69465 GCA_000404065.3 Pinus taeda
CCAACAGGCCCACTTAGTGAAGGCGACTTCTTTTCACTAAGGTCCATCATCTTGTTGCATTTTCAACAAGTTCTTGGTTCCACTTGGAGATTTCATGATCTCTTACTCATCCCTGGGTGAATTTAGAGAGGCAAGTGTCATATGAGAAGTTTCTAGAAGATTCTCTGGGTTTCCACCTAGCAAACTTCCTCTGCCATTTATCTACTCTCACTCATCGCACCCTACAGAAAATATTTTTAGTATGCATCGCACCCTCTGTGTGTGGCAAGTGAGATGCATTGCACCCTTAGCATGGAGCAGTCTGTATGGTCCAGTTTTGACCAGTTCTGAGCAGTTTTTTAGGGAGAACTTCTGGGAAATGATGTAATCAGTTGACCTTGATCCTTTAGGGTATGAAACAATACTTTTAGGGGTTTAGAAGCCCTTATTTTAAGGACATATGTGATTGGGGTTGCAGTGCCCAAATATGTCTATAATAGTTGCCCCCTAAAGCATAAGGTCATAGATCTTCTGATGTAAGGTGAAATGCTTTATCATGAGGATCCGAGGTTTTTTCGAACTAGAAGGTGACTTGTAATAAGATATAATACAATACATTATCTTCATAATATTTTCATGATCTAGCTGAGGCAATCATTCCCATGCTCAGCTTTATAAATTCATTTTCATGTACATAGGACATACAATCTTCTGTGTGGCAGACTGATGATTCTGGTAGAGCCATCATCCCTTAGCTTGGATAATTATCTATGTAGCTATGGAGTACATTTGATGTCTTTACTTTCCTAAATATATCGCAGCTTGAATGGATGAAACTAGATCGGGGTCTTCAAACTCATTCAATCTTCGCTCGAAGTACAAGTCGATCCATGTGAAAATATGTTTTGGTGTCAAACATGGAAAGACATCACCTAATTACCAACCAATGATGTAAGTTGTTAACAGGCACGAGAGGAATCATCGATAATGATAATTACCCTCAAGGTACTACAGTACAATTCACGTGGTATGAATACTTGAGCTGATGTCAAACATCACGCAAAATCTTTCGGTCGAAGGCCATTGGTGTAAACCTGTCGCCAGAAGTGAGAAACTTGCCATTGAGGCATGCAAGCTTCAAAGTATTGAAAGGGTTGTTCCTAAGTCAACTTCTTAGATAATGAATTGATGTCGACAAGAAGTGACATGTCGTAGGAGGGCCTTAATGAATCCCACATCTACAACATGAAATAGAGCAAATGATTTTGTGGAGGTGAAAATGATCTGATGATACAAGGTTCAGGGTGGCAGTCATGAAAGAATAGAGCATGAAGGTATTGCAGTGGATGAGGCATTAGCTGGGTTGGTGAATTCTTTAAGCGACTTCTCTTGAACATATCAGTGACATTGAAATGGATTGGTAGCGTTAACCCCAAAAATGGATGGTACGGAGGACCAATGGTGATATGACCGGTGAACGAAATAACCCAACCTGACTTAATCATGGTGATGGAGTGAAAGTGTCATGTTCAAGAGCAACTTGCTACCAATGAAGTTCTTCAAGTTTTCTTCCCCTTTTTCCCCAGTCATTGCTAACCAGTACCTCTTTATTTTTGTCAAGCGTGAGGAGGATAACATATGCTTGTTCTATAATTTTCCCTTCGGGCAAACCTGTCACTATGTTTTAGCAAGCCTAGCGATAGTGAAACTTGCTCTTGTCCGTATGGACAAGTTTGTCGCTATTTCGTTAACGAGTTTAACGACAAAGATAACTCAGTCCTTTTTAGTTTTAGAGAGTCTGAAAAGGGATGAAAAGGAAACTCCAGTAGTCCTTTTTCGTAGTATAATCCCTTAAGTTCAAAAAAGTATAAAATCATACGAAAGGGGTGACTTTTTCAATCACTTTAGCGAGCCAAAAAAGACAAGCACTCGATCTTTTTCTGTAATGATCCCTCAGGTCCAAAAAGATTAAAATATAGAGGAGGGATGGAACTTCCAATCACTTTAACAAGCTGGAGATTCCAATTGCTCGACAATATTTTCATATTTTATGAGTCTAAAAAGAGCTTAAAAGAGACTCTTCTTTGAGGAACGAGTGATATTTTCGGGTAGCATCTAGTTCCAGGTAAGTTTGGAACTTTTCAATCATGGCAGTGTAAAGAAGGTGGCTAATAGAATCACTCGTTGCATCTATTCCTCAAAAGGGTAAACAATCAATTGGAGGTGTATAATCGGCTAAAAGAGTGGAGGTGACGGTAAGAACACAACCAAGGATCAAAAGTTGATAGCAATGTGATCACAAAGGTTATTTATTGAAGGTGGGTTCATTTTTTAATGAGCTTGAACTCTGGGGGAACATATGCTCATTGCTAGATTTATTTTTTAACGAGATTGAACTTCGCTTAAACCTGCTCATGCCAATCATATAATAAGGATGTCTCTCATTGGTAGGTTAATTTTTTATGGAGCTTGCCACATGTGAAACTTTGCTCCAGAGCCTTTCGTATGCAAGCTAGGAATGACCAACTACTGTCCTAAGGATTAAAGAACTACTAAGGCTAGGTAGGATAGTTTTGTAGAGACATTTCCTTTACTTTGTCGTCGTCGTCGGTCTCAGCAAAGGTGAATGGTTGACCAGACCAATCACCTAACTTAAGCAGTTGAAGTTAGAGAAAACTGTGGGGTTAGAGTTATGTTGGTCACTTTTCACTTGCATAAAAAAGGTTTAAATGCCCCCAAGTATAAAGAAAAGTAGAGTTTCCAGGTTACCATATGGAAGTCCCTACATTAAAGCAAGATTGTTTCGTCCGCGGAGTAGACAAAACACTTCCTAGCTCTGTCCATTGAAATAGACAAAGGTGAATGGTGTGAGCTTCCAATCACATAACCTTCGATGAGGAAATCCTATTCCAGACTGATCCCATTTTCCTAAATGGTCGGGTGTGTCAGATTGGTCATATATCCTACGAGGAAACATATATTTTATCTGGGGTTTTCCTGCCGAAGCAAGCCAGGGCGCGAGCCCCCTAGGTTTAGTCACATTCATTGAATCACTCGCGATCATCAGGTGGATGGACTGGAGGTTGATGAGACATTCCTTGTGTAAAAAGACCATTTAGGGATGGCATTTGACTAGTAGCCATGTTTGAACTAGGGAATGAAAGTTGGTCAACGAGTTGGACCATTCTGCCTTCATACAGGAAACACATCACCCAAAAGAGAGAGGAAACAATAGCTCCCATGCTATAAATGTAGTCACGCCCAAGGAGTATATTGTAATATAGAGGCCCTTGGACTACCATCACTTTCAGATGAACGGTTTTCCTTCTTAAAGTTATAGGCAAATTTGGAAGGATCCCTACCAATCGATTGGTTCCTTTATTGAAGCCTAACATATTTCGAATCTCAGGTAGAAGCTATGGCAAACCAATTTCTTTCCAAGCAGTTGAGGAAAGGATACTCACGGAAGCCCCTTCATCTATGATAGTACTAGCCATGATCATTCTGTAAGCTTGTACTATGATTTGGAATGGTACATTAGATGGTAGGCGGGGTTTCACTAGTAGATTCCAATCAATGGAAATGACTAGATTGCTTGGAGGAGGGACCAAATAAACAACCGGATGAATCTCTCGAACTGAGGGACTTCCTTCCTGTGGTAAAGGAACGTGCAGATTTCCCCCATGTTCATCGGATTCTGTGTTAACAAAAAGAATTTGAATGGTGTTGTTTTCATTCTCTTTGGAGACTGTATCATCTAAACATGGACCTTCTAATGACAAGACTAGGTCGACTACTGTTGACTTTGGTCCGGTGTATACTCAGAGGGTTTATCTTCAATGATAAATGCTTCGACCGACAACAAAGATGTGTTAGTCAAATTTTCAACTACCGATGGACTTGGCAAGAGTTTCTTGTATCCAGGCAGAAGTCGCTGCGATGAAGCAGGATGGTTATCCAACACTCATTTAGCTTCGTCTAGAAAAGGACAACGATGGAGGGCATGATCACTTTCACACAGCCTACAAGGAAATTTAGATTTTCCTTTCTGTCCATTGACTTCATTTTCACTAGTTGACGGTGTACTCTCAACATGATCGAAAGAGGTTAAAGACACCGAATTGTGCAAGCGGGGAGACTAGTCTCTCAAGATCCACAAGATGCAAGGACAATCTCGATGATAGTGGTCTCCTTTGCAAATGACACATGGAGATTAGGTTTGGATGGTGCAGTCTGTGGATTTTTTCTAGACGATGTATGGTTTCCCCCTTTCGTCGTTGGCTTCTTCTTCTTCTTCTCAGTTACTTGGTTTTTACTGTTACTAGTTTCACCAAGTGAAGAGGAAGAAGGAGAGGGAGAAACAAACGAAGTAGAAGGTGGGGGAACAACTCCACTATCATCTGGTTTCTGATTTGATTGCTAAGAAATTACGATGTTTTGAATGACAGAGGTTGAGAATAGCCATACTAGTAGGCCAATTGTGAGTCCTAAAAGGGACAGTGTAGCCATGTATGGAGCACCAATATCTCCCCAAGAAGAGAAAGGACTAGGATTTCCCCCAAGGGGAAATACTTGATTGGTGAACTCCATTTTCTCAATCTAAGACCAACAATGGAATAGTGATGTTATTCCAATTAAAATAAATTTTATAACGCTTTGACACAACTTGCTTTTTCAATTTTTAAGAGTCGAGAAAAAGCTAAAGATGACTCTAGTCGCCTTCAATTTTTAATGAGCTTGAAGTGACAAGTGCTCAGATGGACCTTTTCTTTTAAGGAGTCTGAAAAGGAATGAAAGTGACTACTTTGGAAATCTAGATAGAGGGATTATAAAACTAATCGAAAAACTACAATATACTTTTATGTACGGTAGTCAATCTTCTTGAATGTTGTGTTCAGTGCATTGCGATCGATAGTGCGGCAGACACAACTTCTTAAGGATAAAGGATATCAGCCTATTGTGGTCTCCCAATATATACTCGATGGTACATGGGAGCACAAGTCCATACTGGCACTTGTCGTATCAAAGAGGAGGAATCACCCAACCTACGATGAAAATGATACTTACCAGGCTTTACAATGCTGGAATATGTCTCTAGCCTAGACTTCTAGATGTTATGCATTAGGTTTCAAAGCATTTTTATGTTCATTGAGGTTTATTTTACTGTTGATCTTTCTTGAGAAGTTTGTCTTTCAAGGTTCACCACGTGATGTAGATATACAATTCCTAAATATACAATCTAAGATGATAAATAGTAGTTTATTTTCTTTTAGTAATGAAAATCCTAGCTACTAAGGAAAGAAGAGTAAAATTCTTTCAACATAGAGCAAAGAGCACATACTAAATGCACTTTTCCTAAATCAATTTCTGCATGCAGTCTAAATGCAAATGCGCATGCATGTATTTTTTTTTCAGTTTCCTTAATGTGAGAATGACAAAAAGGAAACTAAGTACAGATTTGAACTACTTTTCTTCAAAGCAACACTTGAGCAATTTTAAAAAAAAATGAAAGGAAGACTAGGATGACACTTTTAATTTCGAATGGAAAACTGCTTTCGACACTTCAAATAATTGATAATTCAAATCAAATAAAATGGCAAAATTGTAATCGACTATCTAAAAGAGGAAGACTTTACGACACTCTTTTCTTGACTGAAAATGACAGTTGCGACACTTTCAAATCAGAAGACGACAGTTCAATTAAGCTACTTTTTGCAAAGGAGGACTGTAAATGATGAAAAATACATAAAAAAACATTCACAATTCCTTATCAATGGAGGTTGAATAATGTAAAGGAAGAAGGTTTCAACAGTGATATACTGATCATAGACAACAAAACTACTGAATAGAGCTGAAAACAATGAAGAAAAAACCAAAATCTGGAGGCAGAAACTATCTCATTCAATCATCGCACCTGTCCTTAAGGGAAATAGGGATGCATCTCACTTGCAGCACATGGGAGGTGTGGTGCATCCATATTGCCAATGAGAGACAATGCAATGGTCCAGGGATGAGACTGAGCTTGGTTTCACCCACAGTTTGCAGCGAAGTTCAGGGATTTAGGCTGAGCTAATGATAGATAGTAAACACAAAGTATAGGGGCTGATCTAATGAGGTTATTGAGCTACCACTAGGGCACTTAGGATGTTTGCAAGTCAAATTTTTAGTTCATAAACTAATCCAGAGATTGATTGAAGCAGTGTTGATCTACGTTTTAGTTGCATAGCTAAAGCAGTTCGAAGGCTAGCTAGCTTAACTTCAGGCTTCGTCTGTAGTTTATAAAGCAAACAACAAGGACAAACAAACAAACTTATTCGCTTCCCAGTGGAGTCGCCATTTTTTTCCCGGTAAAACTAGTGTCTATTCAGAGTTGCTACTCCCACTAAGATGGGTAGCTATCTTAGAAACAAACAATTCAAAGTAACTTTTGTTTTCCTTTATGATAGATAGATGAGAGAGAAGTAGAGAGCACCAACCTTAGTCTTTCGCTTGGCTCCTTACTTGTTTTCTCCCTCCTTTGATAGAGCTTCGGCACTCCTTCCTCACTTGTCCTGCCTCAAAGAACACCTGTAGAGTCAAAGCAGCAAAAATACCATCAAAGCATAGAGATCTATAACCATAAACAATATAGGATCAGATGTACATTAACCATACAAATGTATAAACAAATACAAGATTCAGAAATATACAAGCATATGGAGGAAAACTCAAATAGCTTTATTGATAGAAGTAGTAGAAGAGAGGATTACAACCCTAGCTGTCTGATCCAGGCTGCCATCCCTACCAGCATGGAAAGCCCTCTTCACCTCATGAAAATCTAGATCACCCTAACAATACAATGCTTCAACAGAGAAACCAACAACACTTCCTTACAAAATACAAAATTCCAGCCTCTGGATCTCTAGGATGAGGGTCCATATATAGATATTGCAGGGGGGTTAGTCAGCTTCTGGGATTATTGATTAATGTCATTTCACTGATAGTTCTTGGTTCCCACTTGGAGATTTCATGATCTCTTACTCATCCCTGGGCGAATTCAGAGAGGCAAGTGTCATATGAGCAGTTTCTAGAAGATTCTCTGGGTTTCCACCTAGCAAACTGCCTCTGCCATTTGTCTGCTCTCACTCATCTCACCCTACAGAAGGGCTTTTCAGTATGCATCACACCCTCTATGTATGGAAGGTGAGATGCATTGCACTCTTAGCATGGAGCAATCTGTATGGTCCAGTTTTGACTAGTTCAAGACGACAACGAAGGCATTGAGCACGTGATCTACTACTTGAGTCAAAATCTCCTCAACATTGAAACGTGTTATGCACATGTCGAGAAGTTGGCTTTGGTTGCCATCTAGGTCATTCAACACTTTCAACATTATATTCTCTTACAAATGACTACAGTGATTTCTGAATGCAAACCTATGACCTACATCCTAACTCGTCAGTTGCTAGGGGACAAGTATTCTAAATGGATCGTTATCCTGCAAGAATTTGATTTGGTCTTCACTACAACCAAATCTAAGAAGTCACTTGTTTTCACGGAATTGATTTGTTCCCTTCCCTCCAAAGCTCTCCTTGCTGGTGTAGATGAAAAACTCCCAGATGAGACCCTTTTCCTAATTAGCAACCATGATCCATGGTACGGTGATATCATTGTGTATCTCCAAACCTCCACATTTCGGTCTAAGTTGACTAAAGATGATTGTCGAAGGATTCGGCATCATTCTCACCCCTACCGTATTATTGGTGATACTTTATACCGTGTCTGTGTCAATTTTGTTCTTCACTGATGCCTCACGATTGAGGAAGCTGAAAGAGTTCTCAATAATTGCCACTCCAGGGCATGTGGTGGTCATATGTCTAGTTATGCTACAACTCAGAAAATTCTTTCGCTGGTTATTTCTGGCCGTCCATTTTCAAAGACTGCGTTCTTGCTATCCGCAAGTGTCACGAGTGCCAAATATACCAATGCAAGATGTCTGCCCCACCTACTCACCTACACCCCGTCATTACCATTGGTCCCTTTTCCAAATGGGGCATCGATTATATGACAAGTAACCCTTGTTCAATCGGGGGGCATGGCTACATTATCATTGTTGTGGATTACTTCACCAAATGGGCCAAACTAATGCCTACATATTCGGCAGCTGGTGAGACGGCAACTCAATTCCTTTTTAACCATGTTATTTCTAGGTTCAGCGTACCCCAAGCCATTGTCACAGATCATGGCTCCCATTTCATAGATTACATGATGGCAGAACTGACATTTTCATTGGGCTTGCACCAGGATGGCTCAACCCCATATTACCCTCAGGCCGATGGCCAAGTTGAAACTGTGAACAAAGTCTTGGTCACCATGCTCCAGCATACTATTGGGATGCACAAGTCAAATTGGCATCTCATGCTTTTTTTAGCTCTGTGGGCCTACCGAACTTCAACCAAACACACCACTGGTTTCATACCATTCTAGTTGGTCTATGGTCTAGAAGAAACATTGTCGATCAAATGTGAGATTCCTTCACTTAAGTTAGTTGTTGAACTCCTCCCTGTAACATCACCTCAAGAGGAATGCCTCTTATATTTAGAATGACTGGATGAGACTTGCCATCTCACTCCCTTGGTCATCAAAGTGTAAAAGAAACAGGTCAAATCCCATTTCGACCAGTCGGTCTCCCCTTGCACTTTCTCTGAGGGTGATTTGGTCCTGCTATATGACTAAGCTAATGATAAGCTGGCGGTAGGCAAGTTCAAACCTATGTGGCACGGGCCCTATATTGTAAAACATGTTTTCCATAAAGGAGGCTATGAACTTATTGTTTATGAAGGAAATCCTCTCAATAAGCCAAACGAGCTTTACCTCAAAAAGTACTATTCTTAGTGTAAGGACTCTGGACACCACATATCTCCACAATGGTATGATATTGTCCACTTTGGGCCTAAGCTCTCATGTATTTGCTTTTGGACTTACCCCAAAAGGCCTCATACCAATGGAGATATTTGTCCATCCTTATATACCCATGATCCTCCCCACTTCTAGTCAATGTGGGACTTTGGTCGTATACCCAACAATCCTCCCCTCGAACAAAGGACCATCGACCCTCCCCTCAAACGATTATCCATCCGTCCACTCTCTACCAACCAGGATTCTCCGCTCCAATGCGTTGGAAGCACACGCCTTACATGGAACACCACCTGCCTCGAGAGCTTTCTCTATCCCAGGTCAACTTCTCTTCACCGTGTTGGGACCAGGACACGTCCATGAAGAATCCGGAGCACACTGCTTGTCTAACAGAGCTCATCCACGGATCCCATCGTGATATTACCGAGGCCCACCACCTTCGTTCGGCATTCCAAGGATTCATCCACTTGGCTAACTTAGGGGCATGGCTCTGATACCACTTGTAAGGACTCTAGACACCACATATCTCCACAATGGTATGATATTGTCCACTTTGGGCCTAATCTCTCATGGATTTGCTTTTGGACTTACCCCAAAAGGCCTCATACCAATGGAGATATTTGTCCATCCTTATATACCCATGATCCTCCCCACTTCTAGTCAATGTGGGACTTTGGTCGTATACCCAACACTTAGGTCATCTTGAATGGTTACTTGTGTACATTAGTGTGTGATTCATTTCTGTACAGTTTGGTTTTGTGTGATATTTTTCAAATAGCTCTCCTATTTACTATGCTTTTCTCGCTTTGTAGATGTCTGCAGCTCCTCATGTCGGTTTCGCCGATGGTGCTTGCCAAAGTACCCAGAACCTATCATCAGTGGCATGGGCTACCTACAACCCTAATGGTGAGTTGATTGACCTTCAGGGTATCTACCTAGGTCATACAACCAAGAACATTGTTGAATATAGTGTGGTCATTGAACTGTTATCAGAAGCCATCGCTCTCGGCATCAGAGAATTATTCGTCAACCTAGATTCACAACTTGTCATCCTTCAACTCAACGGGCAATATTCCATCAGGAACCCTCAAATATTACAAATGCATTTTTGTATCCATCTGTTGAAAAGGCATTTTGATTATATTACATATCATCATATTCCTAGATGCATGAATATATTAACAGATGCATTAGCTAATTACGTGTTGGATAGACATTTGTGAAACATGTAAAAGATAAGACAAACCACTTGTACCATAATGGATAGGAAAATATAACACACACACACACACACACACACACACACACACACACACACACACACACACACACATATATATATGGTGTGTGTGTGTGAGAGAGAGATATATGTGAGAATTTTTCATACATCAAAACCCCAAAAAATAATATCTATGTCCATAATAACATTGGCAGCTCACAGGCCTCGCACATCTGTGGCATGCAGGCCTCAAAAAATATGTAAGTACTAGACCTAGGAACTACTCAGCATGTTGGTCATGATAGCACGAGACAGCTCGTACTATGCAACCCAAGAATTGGCAGATCTGATCTGAGACTCCCATTGTGTGCCTTTGGTACTGTCAACGCATGTCTCCTATCCAAGCATACTTAGGGATACCATGAGTCAACCCCTCGAGGTTCCTCGCAATATCTTCCTTGTTATCGCTCCCTTCCTGATAAGGGATGACAGCATCAATAGGACGAGGATAGCGCCTGGCTATCAGGGACATCTCAGCTGGCCGCTCTGGTCCAACATTTGCATACACAAGAGAAATGTTATAAGCATGCATATACTAAAAGCAATTAAAAAACATCAAAATCAAAAATTTGGTTTGGTTTTTACCTTCGTCATTAAAGTCCTCCCCATCTGGCAAGGGCATATCTGGGTCTCCATGGAAATCAGTCCCATTGTACGGCCAGTCCTCCACAATGATTTTCTGTCGTTGTAGCCACAAAAAGAATGTTGATCGTTAGGACATCTGCTGACCCCCAATGATCTTGGGCAACAAATGACTCCAGTGGGCCATTTGTAGATCACGTGGTGTAGGAGGATCAACCTCAGTCAACTGATATTGGAACAATGGCACTCGTTCCAGGAAAAAGGTCACAAGTACTGATCCAAAGCCAAATTACTTCAGATTTCCTGTTTTGTCCTTAGATAACTGGCACTTGATGTTCATCTTCATGGCCTCCGCCCAGTTGAAGATCGTAGGAGCTATGCAGTTAATAACGTAAAGGAACTTCAACTTATTAGTCTCATGTTCTACCTCGGGCCCCACCACTTTGTTGATGGTTAGCAGAAGCACCCTCAGTGTCAAATCCCACACACTGGAAATATTAATCTTCCCACTTTTGGATTTCAGGGCCTTACTAAAATGCGTGGCAAGCAGGGAAGATATGCTTGCCCCGACTAGACGTGACCCATACAAATTCATTGGCTCACCTCTGTGAGATAGCCTAGTGATGAAGTAGATGTCTGAAGTTGTCAACTCTAGCTCCTGGTCCCCAATGACAAAAATCTCATGATTGATGTCCCAAAGCTTATCAAATACTAAAGAAATTTGGGCTGGGCCCGCATCCCTAGTGTAAGGAAAAATTTGAGGAGCCCGCAAGCCCTCAAAGTCTCCAGGAAATTTGGATCATTCATTGCCTGGGTGTCCACATCTTCATGTTCTCTTTCCTTCCAATCCACCATTTTCGGCAATTTCTCTCTTGCAAAAGCCATTTATTTGAGTCAATCATCAATTTTGACACGTAAAATTCAAGTTTTAACAGTTAGTTCTTGAGAAAATTTGTTTTTTCCCTATCCATGGCACTGGCGCATTTGTTTTAGAAATAGTTGCACCAATCTGCACAAATGATCATGCAAATAACCCTCGGCTGGCGCGATCCCATGCCCGGAAATTTCACCAACCGAGGGCAAAAAAATTCCTCAAAAACCTCCCTAAGAATCCTAAAATGGGCTAAAAGCATAGATAAATGGCATGAAAATGGAGCTCACGGCTTCGGCTATTACTTGGAATTGATGGCTCATCGATTGACCTCCCGGATCTCCCACAATTTTCTCCGGAAAAACTAGCGCAAAAGTGGGTAAAAAGTATTCACTGTAAAGGTAAAATGGTAAATGGTAAAATATATTTACTTTTTCCCCTTTTTATTCATTTTTTCATGAAAATATCAAGTTTTGTAAATATTTTTGTGTTAGGCCCCTATACTACTAGTGTAACCCCTTATTGTTCTTTTCTTCTAAATGAGGTTAATCTATTGATATAATACACAAAAGGGTTACATAGTTGCCTGGCCGTACAGGGTACCGGCCCGAATTAACAAACAGCCATGGAAAAGTCTGAGACTACCCCTACATAGGGGAAACCAATCCATTATACAACCAAAATTTTGAATCAGAAGCTCTTGAGCAGGTCATCTTATCATCTAACAGCAAAGCATCCTAAATACAGGATAAAACCACCCAAAAAATACCACAAAAGGTTCTGATTGGACTTCCTAGCCAGCACAAAGTCATAATGACACGTAAGCAAAATAGAACAAGAACCAGAACTAAGTGAACTGCCACCTGTCGGGAGTGACACGCGGTGCCAGGTCATCTGGAGTGGGCTCCTCCATGATGGGACACGCCCATTCATCTTGGTTGTCCACTTGCCAGTCTTCATCAGCCTAACGCTCTCCCTCCTTGCTGCCATCTATATCCTGAGGGCGCGACGCGTTCTCTAGATTGCTGTCGACGGACTGCGTGTCATGAGGAGCTCCTGAAGCTTCATGCGAACAGCTAGCAATGGCTTTGCCTGGTCTTCTATGCCTACCGCCATTACCATTTAGCTCGTCAGGGTTGTCTCTATACTGGCTAGGACCTGCTCTGTTCGTTTCCTCTAGGGAAGTAGTCAAGGGTGTTTGTGGCTCAGGCTATTCAGAAATGCAGATGGAGATGGTGGCTACAATGATCGAGCGATTCATGTCACTCCTAAACCTAAACTGCATGGTGTGGGGGACATTGAGATGAGGTAGTGGGAAGGTGGCAGTGCACATAACTGCCTCATTACATCTGGAGTGGAGAAGGCAGGCTCTTCCTCTGCCGCTTCTGGTATCTGGATAGTGACTAGCAGTGTGGAATTGGTCGGGATTTTCAACGGAGGATGTAGGAGAGGCTGAATTATGTCTGTGAGAAGCAAAGGAGCGGGAGCTACCGCCTTGCGTGCCACTACGGCGGCTGCGCATGCGGTGGCGCACCATGTTGGAGGTAGGAACTGTAACAGAGTCTGAGGGGGTGGAAGAAGAGATGACAGAGGACTGCTAAGTGGAATTTATAGAGTGATGGGGGGAATTGAGGAAGCCAGAGTGCAGAGCCGAAGAGCAGAGGTGAGTATGGGAATGGTGGAAACCATTACCAAGGTCCAAGCAGTAAACAAGCCAACATCTGCGGCCTGTAGTGGTTCTCTCAGTCGGCTTTCCCGCTTGCGAAGGGCAGGCACAATGCAACAGGGGGAGAATGGTCGGTTGAATCCTTAATGCCATGGTTATATAGTAGATGAATTGCCTCGGCTCGAGTAGGTATTAAATGCCATCTGCGAGGTGCCATGAGGAGTTATCAGGCTGGCCTTGGAATGGTTGCAGGGCGCCAAGTGGCCATTAATTCTGCTTTCGCCCCGTATCATAATCTTAATTGCGTTAAATGCCACCTGCATCTGGTGATGTAACCCCTTATTGTTATTAGTATTGTTAGAAAAATATATATTACGGAGCATTGGAACACATAAAATATTGCAGAAATATAAACACAGAAAACGCATAAAACAAGAGAGACATAGATATACGTGGTTCACCTAGTTTGGGCTACGGCCACCCTGAACAGCTAGTCCTTCTTTTCTATTATCTAGAAAAATGAAGAGACACAACCAACAGAAGATCTGCTGTAATATCCTCTATTTTCTCTCACAGTCTCACCTCTCTGTTTCTCACTCATAAAATACACATCTATTTCTACAGCCTCAATACAATGCCCTCATAAGAGAGAGGGGTTTGCTTCTAGGGCAAAAAAACCCTAAACTAAACATAATTCTACTGTCAGATCATCCACCTAATGAACGGCCCAGATTGATTAGAAATTACTATATTTTACAAGGAAAATTTACATTTGTTTTTAGCTTTGGGGGCGTTGCCCCCAAACACCAGCTGGATGACATCAGCCCCCTTCGAACCCCTGCGGGTGGGACAAGTCCCCCCCGCACCCCCCGCGTCGAGGGGTGTACAAACTTCCTGGGGTATACATTCGGCTGAAACAAAGACCTCTAAACAATCATGCTCCATACTCAACAAGTAAAACCCCCTTATTATATTGTTGTACCCATGTAGTCCCCATATTGCTACTATTGTGCCCCATAGAAGCCCACTATTGTTATTATTGTGCCCTTACATTATTATTGTTATGTCAACTCTGATTATATTAGGACCCCTTAGACTCCTATATATAGAAAGGAGGTCTTGCCATTTGTATCATCTAAGAATTTTTCATTTCTGTAATTAAAGGAGGTTGCCCCCTTGAAGAGGCTTATTTCTAAGACATTAATCTATCTTTTCTATCTTTTTGTGAGTTGGTTTCATAACATTTGGTATTAGAGCTTTGGATTCTATGGTTTTGCTGCTCCAAATAGGTCATCGTGGCATTTTCGCTATAACTATGTTTCTATGATGTTTCAGAAGATTAAAAAACACCCTTTTGAGATGAAATTGCACTGAAACTCGGGTCCAAATTTCATATCTCGTCTTGTTATATTTTCAGAGATATGATCTGAGGAAGTTAGGGTTTTTGCAAGATCCATAATTTCATCTAAAATAGGTCATCAAGGCATTTTCACTATAAATTTTTCACTACGAAGTTTCATGACCTAAAACAAAAAATCATTTGAGATGAAATCAGTCTAAAACTTTGGTCCGAATTTTAGATCTTGTCTCGCTATATTTTTTATTATATGATCTGAGAAATTTAGGGTTTTTGCAGACTCCCGAATTACATCCTAAACAGGTCACCTTGTGAAAATCGTCATAACTGTCTCTCTGAGCATCAGATTCAAATTTCATAAGAAGTTATAGAAAGTGGATGGACTGTCATTTTCTATATATATTTTTCAGATCCAGAGGTCAAAACAGTGACATGTGCCACATCATATAAGTTTGCTATTCTGAAAAGGTGTATAATTAGGTCATCTTGGGAGATTGTGCATAACTCTTTCTTGGATAATCCAATTTCGATCAGACTGGTGGCATTGGAAAGCAGACACAAAGGACTATTATAGGTCCCGATTTCAGAACTGGAAGATCCAAAATTATAGTGTTATAGTCATTTCAAGATCGAGCTCCTAAAATCAAGAAAAAGTGAGATGAGGAAGTTTGATGGCAAGGATCCGGTAAATTGGATACTATAGATGGAGAAATATTTTGATCTACATGGTGTACCACTGTTACAAAAGTTATGTATTGCATCTAATTATTTAGAATTGAACCAATTTTTATGGTATAAAGGGCTTTGTTCTCGTAAACCACTTGTCACATGGTCAATTTTCACGGAGGAAATGATAGCACATTATGAGGATACAAAGAGAAACACCTTCTTTAGCCAATTGATAAATCTCAAATAAAAGTGTTCAATGGCAGAGCACATTGAGGACTTTCAAAATTGAATATAAGGGAAAATGATATTCCAAATAAGCAAAGGATTTATGTCTCCATAGGGAATTTAAAGGATAACATTCAACATGAGGTTCATCTTTAGGAACTTGATTCATTGGAGAAGGCATTCAGGTTGGCAAGGAACGTGGAAAGCAAAATTATGGAAACAAGGAATTCTACCCATCACAACTATAAACATGGAAGTGTTGTTTCTCCTAGCCATCCACAACCTACAAGGGTGACACCACAACAATTGGAAGAAAAAAGAGAAAAAGGGCATTGTTACAATTATGATAGCAAATGCACTAAAGGTCACAACTGTGCTGAGAAGAAATTATTTTACATAGATTATGAAGAGGAGGAAGAAAAGGATCAAGAAACATCAAAAGAGGAGGATATACACCAGGAACCAACCCCAGAGAAAGAAGAAATGAATCTGACCATATCTTGTAAAGCATTGGCAAGAATTACCACTCCTCAAACTCTCAAGATAGAAGGAAATATCAAGAAAAAAAAGGTTCAAGAAGTGAAATATCACATCGATAAAGAAGAAATGAATCCAACCATATCTTTTAATCCGTTGGCCAGAATTACCACTCCTTAAACTATCAAGATAGAAGGACATATCATGAAAAATATGTTCAAGAAGCGAAAGATCACAGCGAGTATTAAGAAATGAATCCGACCATATCTTGTAAAGGATTGGAAGAAATTACCACTCCTCAAACTCTAAAGATAGAAGTACATATCAAGAAGAAAAAGGTTCAAGCAGTGAAAGATCACATCGAGCATCAACAACAAGTTCTCCAAATTTTAAAGGATAACGCCCCTTTGGTGCAGAATCAAAGGAAACAATAGGTAGATCAACATCACAGTGAAAATTTTTGTTGTAGGTGATTGGGTATTTTTACAGCTACATCTCAAGCAAGCTAATTATGAGAAGGAAATGTTGGCAATACTACATGCACTTAAGAAATGGCGACCTTACCCAATGGGAAGACACTTCAAGGTAAAAATGGATCACGATAATCTTAAATACTTTTTAGAACAAATACTATCTTTAGAAGAACAAAAAAATGGGTCACAAATATGTTGGGTTATGACTTTGATGTCATATGTAGAAAAGGGAAGCAAAATTTTGTTGCAGATGCACTCTTAAGAAAGGATGAGGATCTAGAAGCATTGTTTTGTGCTATTTCTATTATCCAACCAGATTGGATAAACGAAGCAAGGGATGAAGGGAAGAAGACAAAGAAGTGTGGCCACTCATTCAAAAGTTGTAGAATATCCCAATTCAAACAATATTGCCAGAACTTGAAGAAGAAGGAAAAATCATTTTGGAACTTGGAGCAGTCACAGAAACAAGAACCCGAAAGCTACGAAATCGATCAATTTTAGAGTATCTCATCAAGCAAAAGAACCACTGCATATTCCACATGGGAGGACAAGAATTTTATACAGAAGCATCAAGAACTACTCAAGCGTTGAGGACAACACTTTTTGAAGGAGAGGGGCATGTTAGGCCCTATACTACTAGTGTAACCCTTATTGTTATTAGTACAACCCCCTTATTATATTGTTGTACCCATGTGGTCCCCATATTGTTACTATTGTGCCCCATAGAAGCCCACTATTGTTATTACCCTTACATTATTATTGTTATGTCGCTCTGATTATATTATGACCCCTTAGACTCCTATATATAGAAAGGAGGTCTTGTCATTTGTATCATCTAAGAATTGTTCATTTGTGTAATGTAAAGGAGGTTTCCCCCTCAAAGAGGCTTATTTCTAAGGCGTTGATCTATCTTTTCTATCTTTTTGTGAGTTGGTTTCATAATATTTTGACCTATTTTGCCTCAAGGACTTGATAATACACTTTGCCTTACTTGTGCAGCGATAGGTGATGGATGTTTGACAATGGTGATGAGTCATATTTTAGCTCTTTTCTTGACTCGTTAAACCCATATGAAAAGATTGCCAAGTATTTTTCCCTTTCTGACTTGTTAAAGAGAATAAAAATGGGGGGTCCACTTTCAGATCTTTTCCGACCCTTTAAAAATGAAAAGATGGTCAAGCCCTTATAATTTCAAACTCGTTAATGGTTATGAAACGTCATGCGCCCAGTATACGTTTACCCCTTTTTCAAGCTGGGAGGCACTATTTACGAAAAAGGTACTCCTTGACTGACATGGTCAAGCAGTTCTCTCAAGTATTTTTTTCTACCTTTTCGGGCTCGATAGACACAAATGTATGAAAAGGGACCAGGTGGATTTTTCTTTACGTGTCTTTTTCAAACTCTCTAAACATGAAAAATATACTAAGTTACACCTTTGTCTGGCTCGTTAAACTATTAAACAACATTAGATTCATCACCATGATGAACACGAGCTTCTCCTTCCTAGGGCTCGTTAAACTTACTAGGTCAGATTCGTATGAAGGATGAACTTGTAGTGTAAGAATATGTTATCCCCTTCAAGCTTGTGATTAAAAAATAATTGGGTACTCCCCAGAAATGGTGGGGGGAAAATTTGGAAATCTATCGAGTCATGTCGACAGCTTACTCTTGAACATGACACTCTTTGCTTCGTGTCGGGTTGGGACATCCTCCTATTAGAGCCTAAATTTATCTCAGGCTGAAAAGGTAAGCTTTTAGGTCCACATCAAACCACGCTCATCCTGGTAGCTAGCCCTACCAGGTCAGGAGAGGGCTCTCTCTGGGTCAATCTCAGATAATTATGATCACTAAGGGCTTGAGATGATTGAAATAGTTGCTAATCTTAGGCTAGGTATAGATGTAAAGGAGTTTTTGTTTGATAAAATGGTGTTTTTGTGGGCTCAAAGGGAAAGGCAAGTTTTGGGTGCAGGGAATGAGGCACAGTCTTGCAGGGATTTCAATGGGGCAAGGTAGGAAACTGTAGTTGGAACTATAAATCAAGTGAGGTGGATGGATCAGATTGAGGAGGAGTTGAAGAGGGCAAGTGAAGCTATGGATGCCCTCCAAACAGTGGAAAACATTAAAGACTAAACCAAACTTCAAGTAGAGCACTGCAATTCTCAATGTATTCTACTTACACTCTTGTTTGTTTAGCTAAGAGGAAATAAAGAGAAATGATACATATAACAAATGAATAAAATCACAAAGACATAAGAAAGCACTGTACCAAAACAAATGCCACAGGGATCCCAAAGAATGCTGCAAATCTTGGTCTCAATTCCTTAGCCAAAATACTGATGTGAATGTACAATGAAGCTCTTGGCTTTTCTCAAGAGTCCAACCACGCTAATGACTGAAAAACAACATAATATAGACAAACATAGCTCCTCCTTGCCTCTAGGGGTTGATCTCACCTGTTTAGGAGCTGATCCTAAACTAAGAACTGGAATCTAGGCAACATAATAGCATGCCTCTAGAAACAAGGAAACTGATTCATTCAGTTTGAAACAACCTCTAAACTGATGAATCTACCTCTACAAGTAAAAGTACAACATATTTACATCATGATCCATCAATTTTTATCAAATTACATCATATATTTTCCATTAGGAAAGTAAAAAAGTCAAACTAGGCAAAACTGGGCGAAAAACAGAGGAAAACTGGGTCAAACTAGCAATTTTTCCTCTATGCGTCGCGCCTGATTCTCTATGTGCTGCACTTGATTGGATCCATTTTTGGAGGCCTTCCGAATGTCCAAATCAGCTCCAAGTGTGCTTGTTGGAAAGGTCTGTCCGTCTACTTTTCAACCCAAGTGGAATTCTTCAATTTGGCCTTCATTTTCCCTATCAAAAATCCAATCTCCCAAGACTTCTTCCTGTGTCAAAATATGGGCAGTGAGGTCATTTTTTGAATGGTTTTGACCTCTTTGGGGGCTCAAAACCTGCCAAGATTTATTGGCCATAGGTAGAAAAGCATAAATTTTCATGAAAAATCTAGAAATGCAATTTTTTTGTGATTTAGAGCCCTCTAGCAAAAGCGAGCGCCACGTGGCACAACACATAGGGAGGAAAACTCTGTTTTTGTGCCAAAAAATTTTCAAAATGCAAACATTGCTCCAAATTTCTTGAAATTTGGGCTGAACCTTCTCTATCAAGAGCTATGATGGGCCAAGGATTCCTCGGCCAATAGCTGGAGTCGATCATGCTCTTTTTGCCTCTTTTTCCTTTTTGATGCCTTCCTTAGTTTTGCCTTTAAATTCCTTATTCATGTTTTGCAAACCTTGTTCCGCGCCATGTAGTGAAAAGCCATGTGTCTCAGCAATTATTTTTCCCTGTTGGCCTTGTCCAGCAGTTTCTCTAAGTGGATGTTGAATCTCTCGAGCCAAGACTCTCGGTCGGCATTGATCTCATGTTCGAGTGAAGTGAACTCCACCCTCCTCCTTTGGGCAGCTTGGCGGTTCTCCCTATTGTTTTGTAACTCCATGATCACCTGATGGTCCTCAAGCTGCTTATTCCTTTTCTCTAATTATTTTATAATCCACTTAGCCCTCTCCTAGTTAAGGGAAAAGGCCTTGATCTCTATCTTCTTCTCTTGGATGATCTCTCTAAGATTTGCACGCGGGCCCATATCTGTATCATCATCCTGAATAAGGATAAAGTCCTGCTCACCTGAAGGCCCCTCATCCTGCATTGGTCTCTTGCCTTTTTCCTAAACTTGTGGCGCTGATGTCAGAAGTGAGGCCCCTTCCACCCTAGGTGGAGATAACACTCGCTTTGCTACCGTGAACAACTGCCTAGTGCCCTTTTGATAAGTGATAAATACTGGCACAGTAGCAGTGTATGTCTCATGACGTTCATGCTGATCAGAAGGTCCACCTGTCTCGTGCAAAGTCTCTGAAGGTGCCTGAGAAGCTCTGAAAAACTCATGAGAGATGAAATCATCCCAAGTGATTCCCTGCAAGCTAAGCTGATGGACAACCACAATTTTTATAAGAGCAAAATGATAAATATTGTTAAACTGTTGCTGAGGGGTCTTGTGCTGCACTAGAGTGGTCATCCTTTCAATATTTCGGCACATGAAATAAGAAATGTTCATCATCTGTACCTGGGTGAAATGCATGAGCAACCTGACGTGATAAGCATATAAACGGGAGAACCGGCCTTCACAACTGAAATACTTCATGATCAATTTCATTAGTGGAGCATATTCATCTCAGAGGTATCGAAAAGGAAACACTCTCTTGAGTTGCCTCAAGAAACAGGGCTTAATATATGGTTCATAATGCTACCAGTCAATTTTCTGCCTCTTGTTCCATAACTCTCCAATGTTAGGTATGCCGATTGCTATTGAGATGGATTCTGGTGTAAGTGTGAAGGTGACACTAGCTAGAGTGACTTGATCACCATGTAAACACAATACAAAAAAACGAGCTAACTCATGGTGAAACTGAATGCTAGCAACCTTTTCACAAAATTCATAGCATGACTAATGTCAAAAACAAGAAATGGCAAGAGGGCAGGCCTGCAATTCAATAAGAGTGGTTGGTTCTTCTATGATATGTCTGCCCCCTCTATGAGGCCTCCTGGGTGCATGTCCTTCTACAAGTGAGTCACTCTGGGTCTCCACTTCATAATCAGATGAAGGATTAGATGCCATGACTACTGGTAGAAAATTTGTCCTGAAGAGATGGGTGCTAATATGTCAAACTATGTTGGACTTCCTTTAATGATTGTTCAACCTCTGCCACCAAGGGAAAATAGTGAAATGAGGGAGTATAAGGGGAGGGAAAAATAGTGGGGGATTAGGGACTGTTGGGATAGATTTGTTTAGGGGTTTAGGGTTTGGAATTTTCCAATAGGAAATTTGGGAAAGGGAACTTGGGATAGGGGATTAGTGAATTTAGGGGGTAGAGGAACTTAGGGAACAATGATATCAGGGAAAAAATGGGATAAGGGAATGATGGAAAGAGGATAGACTTGGTAGCAAATAGTTGTCAAACCCTAGGCAACAATCTTTGTTTGAGGAATTTGAAATGGTAGGGTTTGAATATTTGTTTAAACACTCACCACATCAACCATCATAACATAAACACCAAACTTGGATGAACAACAAAACTGGAGCTCAACCTACCTAGAACAAAGTGAATTTGTGCGTCTTCGGCGATTGGAGGCCGTTCTGGAACTTTTTGGGCCCTTTAGCTGTATGCACCACACAACATACCCAATGCGCCGTGCCTGTGCAAAAATACACTGAGTTCTAAGGCCCAGTGCGCCGCGCCTCACCAATGCGCCACGCCTCGTGCCTAGTGCGCCGCGCCGGTCACCAGGAGCGATTTTCACCCAAGTTTCTCCTCTTGCTTAACAAAATCACTTTGCATTGCTAGTCTTTTACAAATGAACTTTCAAATGAAGGCATTACTTATAAACAAATAGCTTTTAAGATTTTAGCTCATGAAACCCACTTTTACAATGATTTCAAAATGACTTGATTTCAAACTCTGTTTTTTGGACTTTTTCACCTTTTTGGCTTTGTGATGAACTAAATGAGCTAAACTTTGCTTGTTTTTGTAGGTGTTGGAGCTTCTTAGGCTAAGGAAAGAAACCAGGGTGCAGATGAAGGAATTTGCAATGAAGAAAACAAAATTTACATGATTTTAGTACAATAAAGGCTAAATACTCTGTTTTTTCCTCAAAACAGAGTTTTGAGGAAAAACACATTTTCGAACACTTGTCGATGAAATTTATTGATGATGAAACCTCCTCATGGCCTACTGGTAATTATTGGACACTTTGAAGCATTTATTGACAAAACCCTAATGAAACCCTAGACCTACTTGACACTGAAACCCTAAAGACAACCTTTTGCAATTTTTAATGAAAAGAAGACTGTATATGCCTTTTTAATGAACAGACATGAACTAGCAGGTGAATGACATGAGGGACATGAGGAAAATTGTTGGGAAGCCACTACCATCAGACGATCCATGTGCCTAATGGAATGCAAATGACTGGGCGGGACACCTAATAAGAAATGCAACAAGAGGATTTGATCTCTAATGGAGGGATGAAGATACCAACACTAACACCTCCTTTGTACTGTTGACCTTCCTGGGTTTGGGCTGTTCATTTTTGCCTTCTATTTGATCTCTGCCATGTCATTATCACCACTAATCCCATGGATCCAAAAGCTACCAAACATCCAGTTGTGTCGTCGGTATGTTCAAAAGTTGTCCTTCTGCAATTACACTTACCTTTGTTTCTCTGTATCATCCAAAATCATTTTGCATCCTCTTGTCTCACATCGATGATGTGGGATTCATTATGGCCCTCCTTTGACACGGTCACTTTCCTTCGACATCAACCCATTATTTGGGAAGTTGATCAAGAGGTTCCCTTCTAGTACCTTAGAGATTGCATGCCTTAATGGCAAGTTCTTCGCACTCGACAACAAGTTCACATCATTGGCTTTTGATTAAGTGATTTCATAGGTGTTCGACTTCAATTCTTGTATTCACATTCCGTGAATTGTGTTGATAGTACCTTGAGGACCATTTTCATTATTGGTTGTTTCTCTCACGCTTGTTAACAATTTACATCATTGACTGGTAATCGAGTGACTTTCTATCATGTTTGACATAAACACATCTATTCACATGTTAGAATCTTTACATTGATCGGGTCATGTTGGAGTGCAAGACCCTGGACTCAAATCATGAAATTCCAGGTTGCAAAGTCATGTGACATGGTTTATGATGATATGCATGTCTCTTTAAAATGGTTGGCTGCGACCAGACCATGAGTTATCGTATGTGATCCTTCTCATTATTGGATGGTTGCGACCATACCTTGGTTTCATTATGATCCTCTTTGATGGATGGTTGCGCCCATACCTGGATCCATTTACATGATCATTCTCTAGATGGATGTTTCCATGCCACGATTCATGTATAATTTGACAGAGATCTCATTTTATGTATGTGTATCTGTACTTTCCTACAGGTTTTCCAACGGTAAACCAATTTCCCGCACTGATTTATAAAGCATTTCATCCCTCACTCTAGTTCGGCCTTCACGCTTTAGGGGGCATATGTTACACAACATTTTGTCACTGTCCTTGTACTCCCCATTCCTTGATCGTGGAGGACCTCTATAGTGAACCCCACATGCTTTCCCTTCATGGAGAAACTCCCATCATGTCCCTCTTCATAAGCAAATCATTTCCCTTTTGCACCATTTCCCATGAAACTTCTGTTTTTCCCAATTTACAAGATCGATGCTAATGACCTTTGTCTTCCCCATGCCTATGTGCAAATATTAGCACTATTCCCCGCGCTGATCGATGCAACTGAGCTGTGTTCCAGTCATGCCAGTCCTATTATGGAAAGTTTTTTAAATTAGAGATGAAGCTTTCGTTTCTAGAAGCTCCGTAACAGAAGTCTGGTAAATGGTTTGGATGGATGGAGTCGAGGATGACAGTTTGGGCTTCTTTTCCCTATAATGATGGAACTACCTCAAGGGATAAGTCCTTCTCCCATGAGGAGAGGATCCATCTCCCATCCATCTTTCCTATATAAACCTCCCTTCTTCCCAAGCACAAACTAGTGACTAGTGTGAAAATCAGAGTTAGAGTTTTGGCTAAGAGTAAATATACTAGACAAGCAAGCTATTACTAGTTGTAGCCATCTAGTTGTATGAGGGAGAAGTGTGTTTGGTTTGGA
The DNA here is from genome assembly GCA_000404065.3 of Pinus taeda. Taxonomy (NCBI): domain Eukaryota; kingdom Viridiplantae; phylum Streptophyta; class Pinopsida; order Pinales; family Pinaceae; genus Pinus; species Pinus taeda. Next base: position 66,259 of record APFE031441135.1, read on the forward strand.
GTGAAGCCTAAAGGCAAGATTCTTTAAATTATTATTGTTTGAAGCCATCATCAAGTGCTAGCAGAAGTGTGTGGGAACCTGGTCTTATCAGCGGAAGACTGCGACGTCAAGACGAATGGTTGTAATCTCTCTTTGAATATTAATATATGCAACTATCAATTGATTTCCTACATGTTTTGTAATATTACATATTCATTTCTTAATGCTTCTTGACTCATTAAGTAGGTTGAATTGAAATTTGTCTATTATTATGTTTGTGTGTTTTTTTTGTTGTTTACTTATTTCAGGATCTTGAAGAAGGAAGCGAGAGATTACTGGAGTGAACAAGCGAGGACATCATCAAGCAAGATAAGCAACCAAGAGGTAGGCCCTATTGATTGATTATAATCTAAGGAAATCTTCCATAGAATTTATCTGTTTTGGCTAGACCCATTATCGGGCTATAGGAATTTGTTCGTGTCCACACTTATAATTTTACTTCACCACACAAGAGGAATGACAAATGGAAGCAGATCATTAATGTGGAGCCCAGTGCCACTATTGCCACTACAAATATAAATAAGAATGAGCCCAAAGATCCAGAGGAGGGGGAGTGTATTTTCCACTCGTAGATGTGGGTGAAGGGTTCGCCACTACTATTCATTGTTGACAGTGGGAACCAAAAGAACCTCATTTCAGTAGAGGTCGTGAAGCAGTTGGGCCTACCGACTACACCACACCTGCAGCCATACAGTATCGGATGGCTTCACCAAGGATGAGATCTCTGAGTTCGCCAACAGTTCCACCTTCCGTACAGCATCAAACCCTTCATAGATGAGGTATTGTGTGATGTTGCACCTCTAGATGTTTGTGATGTATTATTAGGCCAACCATACTTGTGGAGGTGAGATGTTGTGGATGACTCAAGGCCTAGCGCTGTCATTATTTATTTGTGTAATTCATTATACAGGATAATGGAGGTAGCCCCACCTATTGCCACCTCTTTGATCACTGCTAAGAAATGCAACAAGCTCATCTCCCAGACTAGGAAATTCATTTTCTCTTTGGTTCGCTCCTAAAGTAAGGGGAAGATTGTCGCTACATCCATGACCCCCGCGAAGGGTTCCTCCACGCAGCAACAGTAGCAGATGGATACAGTCATGAAATAATAGAAGAACACCTTCTCCTCACCCATAGGGGTACCGTTGCACTGTCAAGTCAAGAATTCATTCGATCTGACTCCTAGAGCACCTCTACCCAACGAGCCGATATATCACCGCTCCATTCTGAAAAATGACAAGTACAAGGAGCGACATGGTCCTTACACTAGTACCAAGGCTATGGGGAATAATGATTTGGAGCACAAGATTCCCCCATTCCTTCACTTGCACTCAGTGTTCAATGTGGACTGCCCTCTACGATGCTTCCCACCATTACTGGACACATCAAAGATTACAGAACATCTCACCAGAGACCAAGTTTAGTAGATAGAGGAGCTCAACACAATGGGGACCATTGCTTCCTAAGGGGTGAGGAATGATCTGGGTGGATGTTGGTGGCCACCCACCTATCCCACTTGGACCCCCACAACTATCTCTTTCATTTTTCCAGTTTCCTTATTTGTAGCACAATTTACTATATTTAGCAGTTTTTTCAAGTCCTAAACTTCTAGAGCCATTTTGAGACCCTAAACAATGTTTTTTGGGAAATATGGAAGCAACATGGGCCCACAGACTAATATTTCTCTTCCCAAAGTTGTAGTCATCAGATAGATATTTCTAACGAGCTATTGTATGTGTCAAACAGATATTGTATGCCGAAGTTACGACCCTGGGAAGTTGATGTACCAATTTACCCAAAACGAGGCCCACAGTTTGGTGTTTCATCTCCTAGGGTTAGGTTTTTGGATTTTTATGGTTTTCCATTATTTCTCAACAATAAATAGGCATTTGAGCCTCATTGTATGGGAGTTCAGAGGCATGTAGCCGCTACATCTCTTCTCAGAGATAAGCTACCATCGCCCTAGCTAGTTTATTTCCATTTCTGTTTGTAAGCATATTTCAATGTTTTACAGTAATGAAATGAAGTATTATTTTTTCTGCATCTCTATATGTATGGTTATATCTATAATTTGTTTCATTCCTATTTAAATCCGTATCAAAAAAGGATCCGAAGAGGATCAAGGAATCAAACATTTTCTGGATTTTAATGGAAATTGATCTTCGCGTGGTAATCAGTCAGCGACCAAGGTTGTACCCAACCTTGTTCAAGAAATTAAGGGCCTTCGTTGAGTTCAAGGCCAATTTCCACAATGTATCAATTAGGGTGCGAAAGGACCCTAAGAATATATGGCACAAGTTGCTGTCATGCGGAAAGAGTTATTTTTGCGGACAAACCTAACCTCCCTAGGAGTCTAAGACTCTCTAGTGACAAACAAACCAAACAAGAGCAATCCTTCTCTAAGCATACATTATTCTATGAGAAACCAAGTGTTTTCCGATCTTACCTTAGGTCCAACGCTTGTTGTAGCAGTCCAGCCTTGCTGATCCAGATGAGCTCCTCCTTCACTTAAGACCTGCATACACTAACAAAGCAAATGATTACATAACACCTAAATATTTCATAAAACAAAGCATATTCATCACATAGACCAAGGAGTACATGAAATAATTCATTAACAACAAATCATTGAGAAGAATGGACTTATTTGTATTAAGGAAACAAAAAAGGAACCATTACATCCTGAGCCTTGGTGTTGTGCAAGCTCCTCCCAGGGTCCAACAAGAGATTTCCTCTACTTTGACAAGCTCACCCACTCCCAATATGGCAACAAGGAAGGATAGTGATCTCTCCTCACAAGTCAACAATGGAAGTCCTAATTCCAGCAGCATTTACCCTTTAGAATGTTCAGCTTTCAACCTCCCCTCCTTTGGCCCAATGCCTGTATTTATAGTATTCTAGAGGAGGTTATTCAGTTCCAACATCAATGGGATACTCCCTCTTTTGGATGGGGTAGCTCCTCTCTTGATGGGATAAGCTCCTCTATCATAGGGATGCATGAACCATCTGGAGGCGCTCAATACACGTCAAAAACTCTTCTAGAAGGCTCTAGAAGTGACCACAAGTAACGTTTTAAAGATGAAACTCGCGTCTTTTGACCTTTACAGGGGTACGCACCCATCCTTTGGCTTACAGAGCGTACAAGTACGTAGGTACAATGTGTTTGGA